>JAXGGA010003229.1:0-106209 GCA_038373865.1 Uloborus plumipes | reverse complement strand
TAATATACACTGAAGTGACAAAAGTCATGGGATACCTCTTAATATCGTGTCGGCCCTCCTTTTGCCCGGCGAAGTGCAACAACTCGACGTGGCATGGACTCAACAAGTCGTTGGAAGTCTTCTGCAGGAATATTGAGCCATGCTGTCTCGATAGACGTCCATAATTGTGAAAGCGTTGATGGGGCAGGATTTTGGGCACGAACAGACCTCTCGATGGTGTCCCATAAATGCTCAATGGGATTCATGTCGGGCGATCTAGGTGGCCAAATCATTCGTTGGAATTGTCCAGAATTTTCTTCAAACCAATTGCGAACAGTTGTGGCCCGGTGACATGGCGCATTGTCATCCATAAAAATCCCATCGTTGTTTGGGTACATGAAGTCCATGAATGGCTGCAAGTGATCTCCAAGTAGCTGCACATAAGCATTTCCAGTCAATGTTCGGTCCAGTCGCACTAGAGGACCAAGTCCATGCCATGAAAAAACAGCCCACACCATTACGGAGCCACCACCAGCTTGAACAGTGCCTTGCTGACAGTTTGGGTCCATGGCTTCGTGGGGTCTGCGCCACACTCGAACCCTACCATCGGCTCTTACCAGCGGAAATCGTGACTCATCGGACCAGGCCACGGTTTTCCATTCATCTAGGGACCAACCGATATGCTCACGTGCCCACGAGAGTCGCTGCAAGCGATGTCGTTCTGTCAGTAAAGGCACTCGAGTCGGTCTTCTGCTGGAATAGCCCAAGAAATCCAAATTTCTCCGCACAGTTCTAGCAGACACGTCCATTGTACGTCCCACATTGATTTCTACGGTGATTTGACGCAGTGTTGCTTGTCTGTTAGAATTTACGACTCTTTGCAGACGTCGCCGGTCTCGATCTTTAAGTGCAGGCGGTCGACCACTGCGCTGTCCATGGTGGGATGTTATGCCTGAAATTTCATACTCTCGGCACACTCTTGACACAGTGGATCTGGGAATGTTGAATTCTCTAACGATTTCCGAAATGGCATGACCCATGCGTCTAGCTCCAACTAACATTCCGCGTTCAAAGTCTGTTAATTCACGTCGTGCGGTCATCATCACGTTAAAACCTCTTCACATAAATAACTTGAACAGAAATGAAAGCTCTGTAAAAGCACTGCGCATTTATACCTGTTCTATGCGATGCTACTGCCATCTGAAAATTTGCATATTGCTATCCCATGACTTTTGTCACTTCAGTGTAAAGTGCTTATTAAGTATTTCGAATTCAAATTTAATTCTTGTGTGGAACATATACTGGGCAAAATTAGTTGTTAACGATTATCTTTTAAAGGCGCACCTTAAACGCAGATGGGATAGAATGTCAGGGCAATTCTTCAGTAACAGATGTATTCTTTTTTCACAAAAGATTTTACAAAGACACGAAGTACACTGCCTAACCGCTTAATAACCTACAAAGACGGTAAATATGTTTCTTATCTCACATATTTCAGAAGCTGGGCATCACACACGTTCTTTCTCAACCAAGTTTTACATATTTGGATTTAATTCTCACATACTTGAATTTAGTCATTACATTTATGGTCTTTCTGGACCAAGTTTTAAATATTTGGATTTATGTCTTACATATTTAGACTTGGTTATCACATTTACCGTGTTCTTTAACTAAGTTTCACATAGTGGGAGTTATGTCTCACATATTTGTATTTGATCGTCTCATCTACGGTCTTTTTTAACCAAGTCCCACATACTTGGATTCGATCATCCCACGTACAGTCTTTTTCAGCAGAGTTCATGTCATTACGAGAGGAGACCGGTCACGGAACTCACACTTTCCAACTCCAAAAGAAGAGGCTGCATATGCAGATGAGCGTCGTAATTGCTGTTCCGTTCTGTAGAGTGCTTTTTCGGAGGACGTGTTCAAGTGCAAAGTAAAGAAATGTTACAGACGTAATTCACAAAACAGCAAAAACTCGACTATGTCATACAACTTACAATATTCCTCTGAATTATACGGAAATTTTGAACTTTTTTTTTTAATACGTGTTCTAGAGACTTCAAGCTTTCTAAAACCATAAAGATTGTGTGGATTTTGACTGCCAAAATTGTGAAAAAAATTCATAAACTTGTTACGGACGAAACAAAGTGGTGTTACAGACGTAACATCTCTGATTTGAAAGTAGAAAACAGTATTTTAAAGCAGGAATAAACAAAGATTTTTGTACTAAAACAATACAGTAGCATTAATTAACACATTATTTGAATATTTTAAGTTATACTGTAACAGTTTTAAAAAATTTAGGTAAGTCTGGGGGAGATGAGAGCATATGCCGATATGTCAATATGTAACAATAAATTAATGCATCTTAAGACAATTATTTCCAAGAAAGATTGATACAAGAAAAGTTTAGAAGGGCCTTTACACAAATTTATTTATTTGTATTCTGAAAATTAATGCATAATGGGGCTGCTACATAAAAAAATCGGGAAAAGTAAATTCCTCCCTGGAATCAGTGATTGGTCTTAGGAGAACTTAAAAATTTGAAAATGTTGGATGATATAGCAGAATACTAGTACCAAACTAAAATTTAACCTTCTTGGTGACAGTTGGTCAATGTTGATAATTTTTTTTGAATGAAAAAATGTGTCCTTTTTCGTCCGACGTTCTCGAAATTCGAACGGCATTTTCGTATTCTGTTCGAAAACAATGCATTTCGCGGGCTTTTGGCAAATTCGCGATGTTAGCCCACCGTTCTTCCAATTTTGGAGTCAGCTTTAAAACATTTTCCTGGGGCATATAAATAATTTTAACTTTTCCTGCAATGGAGTTTGCACACTGAAAAAAGGAAAGAGCGTCGTTGACAAATGCTGTTCTAGATCTTACTCTCTGCCAAACCTGGTGCTTGACCATACCCCCAACTCCATCCACAGCTCTCTTTCCATGTAACGTAGCAAAAAAATGCCAGTTGAACTATAAATTATAATCAGTTATACCATATGTGTATTTTATTAATCTTAAGAAAAAAATTTCAATTACATGCCGACATAATTAAAAATTTCAAAATCAGAATACCAGAAACTTTAGTACTCGTACCATATTATGCTATATACATGTATTGCTCATCCTGTGCGTTTTACCTATTTAATTGGAAATTTACTTTTGCTACGGACGTAACATAGAGCCATTTGTTATGTCCGAAATGTTACGTCTGTAACAGCATTAATTTAAAAACTAAATCAGTTGCAATATTTTTAACTATGGTGGGCAATTACTCTAAGAATTTGCCAAAAGGACCATTAAGGGTTTTTTTTAATTTTGATTTTTTTAGGACGTAATGACAACTTTTGCTTCTTTTTTGTTACAGACGTAACATCAAACTTCTTTTTTTCAATTTTCAATTACACCATTTAGATCAATTCAAAAGAAATTAATGAATGCATATTATTATAGTACCATCTTAGTAGTTAAAATTGTGCTACAAGTAGTTATTTTTGTTTTTAATTTTCGATGAGAAATATGCATTTGAAAATGTGTTCTTTTTTCTGATTTTTACAAGTTCGTGAATATCGTACTTCCAAATAAGAAAACAAGTATTATTCTAACTCTCACCAAAAAACCAATGCAAGATTCTTAAAATATACATCTTAAGCTTTAAAATGATGTATAACATAGCAACATAACTTCAACATGAATTTTTGACCAATTGGTTTCACTTTTCATGGAATGGCCCAGATGTATTCTTTTTTACCGAAACATCTTATAAAGACACGGAATACATCGCCTAACCGCTTAATAACTTAAACTCGCATAGTAAAAATCACAGAAGATAAAATATCGCAGAAGTAACTACACAGAAAAAAAAAACATTAATAAATTCCTATCAATTCCTTCAAAATATTCGCAAAATTCAGAGAAAAATGCCAGAATTGAAATCGAAATTTCCATTGAATAGGTGCGTCGTGGTGAATCGTTTGGAAAACGGAAAGCATTGTAATGCGCTGTGTCTTCTCAGACCTCCAGGTAGAAATCGTTCCTTTTGTCCTGAGTGGAAAAATAGGAGGCCTCATATAAAATTCAAATTAAATCTGCAACTTCATCACCTGATTACTGCTTTCGAGATCTGAATCGATCGTTTGCGATCTTGAAAGCCCCGGAAGCGATTGAATGATTTCTGAAGGCAGAGTGAATTAAGTCGAGAGTTTAGAAAACAAAGCAGATGTGGATACTGTCAAATTAGTTTGTCCTTTAGATCTTAAACTCTGCATTCAAAATCAGTTTAATGTGGACCTGCGCTGGAAAACATGAACTGTTGTTTTTACAGTATAATACTCGAAGCTGAGTTTAAAATTTAAAACTTTAAGATACACACACACAGTAATAAACCGTAAAACTTGCAATTTTAGTTTTTTACTGTAAAGTTAGCCATTTTACAGTTTATTGCCGGAAAAATTAGCTGTATTATACTGTAGAAACAACACAAGTTACTGGTAACATGGATTCCAGTAACTTTTACCGTAAAATCCTTTTTTACTGTAAAATTTTACGGTAGGTTTGTACGGAGAATTAAAAAGCACAACGCTAGCACCGCGAATTGAATCCGGAACCCAATTTTCACACACTGCTTTACTATCCACCATACCCATTGAGACAAATGAGGAGCGCGGATATAGTGTTAAGTTAGATATTAGTATAGTAGTATAATAGATATTAGTATGTATTAAGTTAATAGTGTTAAGTTAGAAAGGAAGAGGAAAAAACATCCTTTCACGCGAAATTTCTTTGCTATGGAAGGTGGTAAGATTTGCTCTTCAACGCAAGCCAGTATCTAGCTGTCTATGAAAAAATAGAAGCAGAATAATAAAATCTAACAGTTGCCGCTCATCAAATGCGACGAAAAAACTTAATTCCTCCATTCTATGATAAATTTTGTTTAACACTAGTTTCTTTGTCTTAATATATATAAGTTTCGTAATTAAAATAGAAATGGAAATGTTTCTGTATGAGTTTCTGTATGAATGTATTTTTCGCTTCTGCATTTCATTGTCACAGTAAATAATTTTTCTTGAGGTTGACGTGCAGCACTAGTCACTTCCACATTATTAATGGCAGAAATAGCACTCTTGTATGACATTTGGGTCGTTCTAGCGAAAACTGCCCTTTTGAATTCAAGAAATTCGGAAAATTAAAGTGTTGTATTTAGAGCGCAGAATCAAGTAGTGTATCAATTGGAGCTGAAATCGCTACTTTTTTCTCAGTACAAATTACTGTAAAAAATCTCTGCACAGACAACGCTACATTTTACAGTAATATGAACCATAAAAGTTTCCTAAAATTTTAACCAGGCAACTTCTCGCTGTAATTCATATTGTAATTACAAATAACTTTCTTCCCAAATGAACAAACTTCGATGAAAAAAAATGAATTCATCATTTCAAAAGTTGGACAACTCCATTACATATCATTACTCCAAAGAAAAGTTTGACCGCCTGTTAAAAATCATGGAGCGGATGGTGAGATATAATCTATGCACTCAGATCATTATCACTTCTCGATTTATGCAGAGGAATTTTTTTTCGCGCCCTTTATCATAAGCCTTTCTTCCTCACCCTCTCACAAAGACTCGGTGGTTGGAAGAAAGAGATAAGCAGGGATCGTGATTTGAATGGGAGAGATTGAAAAGATGTAATTTATTCACTGCCACCAGGGGAATGATGGCTTGTTAGAGGTATTCAGTACGTTTGCTTGGGGTCGTTACCATAGTGAAGTGCTGAGATTTGAAAAAATGAGTGGAAAAAAGTGAAATGGGGGGGGGGGGGCATGTTGTGCATTGATGGGGGTCATATATGTTTTTGGTGTTATCTCACAGCTTTTCATTTCATGCTGCAATACATTTTTATATAAAATTTTATCCCGCTGGATCAAAAAGTCAAATAACGAACTGTTGCGTGTACACACAAATCTAAACCAATTGCTACTTAATTATTTTCTGCCACTTATACTACAGTACATGGATTCTTATTTTAATTTAACTAATTTTTTTAAACTTTCTTTGAATAAATGTTTATTTATAATGCTTTAGTAGTAAAATACGCATTAAAAGCATACGGAATACTTGGAATACTAAGAGCTTGTTTTCTGCATTAGTTCTGAAGAAGACCAATAAATTTTAAGATAAAAAATCTCGAAACGATATAGCGTTATTCAAAAGGAAATGCTTAAACTAGTAAAATAATTCTTCATGATATTCAGAACAATAGATTATAATGCTGCAGGAAATGAAAAAGAGGACTGAAGCACCCAAGTGAGAAAAATAAATGCTTCAAGAAGCGTGCACTTCTTCAAAAAACCGTATTAGAAGGGAGAAACTCAGGAAAAATTGAAACAATTCTTAAGCTATGAAACATTAAAAACTTCTTGCAGAACTAGTTTATAAGTCAATCTTAACAGAAAATAAATCAGAAAGTACAAGGTTGATCCAATTAATATTTTTTAGAAATAAATACCGTATTACTTTCCAATCTTTAGAAAGGAATTAAATAATTTATTTTACTAAGCTTTATATAAGTAATTAATGAATACAGTGTAAGACAATATTTTATTTGGTTCGTTCATTCATATTTACGTAAAAAAGGAAAAAAAATTCATCTCTATTCAAAATACATAATTGAAAAAATTAAAAAAGAAAGAAAAGTAAAACATGTAATGTAATTTAATATATGTCGTAATAAAAACGAGCTTGTTCGAACTAGAAAAGCAGGTGAAGAAAAAAAATTTTGTTCGCTCGCTTAGGAATTACGATGCCACAGCCAGGCACACAAATGCACAAAACGAAATTATAAAAATTATATTTTTCTGCCGAAAATTAAAAATTTGAAGTTCAATAGGCCAGGGACAAATTTAAAACGCTTGTGAGAGAGAAAGAATTGCCCTATTTACGTACGAGTTTGAATCAACAGTACTCAGATTAGCTGGACTCTTCGGTTCATAAACTACACTGGCGGAAAAAAAAATCCCAACACCAAGAAAGACTTGTATTAGATAAACGAAATTTGGTAGGCGTATTTATACAACTGAAAGATGACATCGATTGAAATTTCGTGTTCCGCGCATAAGTGTGGCGCAGCTGGCGTCACTCAGAACATGCAAATAAGGCTTGTTTTAAAAGCGTGTTGTGAAGCTCGTGTGTATTATTTTTCCGTGAAATTTGACGAATTGCGTTCATGTTAGCCAGGAATACTTTTAAGAAGACGAAGAAGCCATTATCAACAGCTCACCGAGTTTAAACGAGGTCGTAGAATTTGGCTACGAGAAGGTGGATTTTCATTTCGCGATGTTGCAGAAAGACTTGGGTGGGAATGTTTCCACCATGCATGATTATTGAAAACTATGGGCAAGGGATAGAACTACCTCAAGAAGATCGAGTTCTGAGTTGCCACGTGGCACGACTGAGAAGGAAGATCGTCGAATCTTGCGTACGGCTGTGGCGCATCGTAATGCATCTGCGGTTGACATTCGAGCTGCAGTTGGTACCGTCGTGGCCCAAGGAACGGTAAGAAACTGTTTACTTCAAGGACAGCTCCGAACCAGGCAATCTGTAGCCGGTATACTATTGACTGCAAACCATTGCCTTTTCCGACGGCAGTGGTTCCACGACAGAGCTCACTGGAGGTCGGAGTGGAGATCTGTTGTAATTTCTGATGAAAACAGATTCTGAATTAGTGCCAGTGGTGGCTGTATATTGGTCAGAAGGAGGCCAGGGGACCGCCTGCATCCAAGCGGTCTACGGCCTAGACACACGGGACTCACACCTGGAGTTATGGTCTCTGGAGCAATTTCCTACGACAGCAGGGGCATTCTTGTGGTTATACCAAACTCACTGACTGAAAATTTGTCGTCAGTCTGTTAATTTAACCAGTAGTACAGCCCTTCATGAGTAGCATTCAAGGGGGCATTTTCCAACCGGATAACGAGCGCCCTCACATCGGTGCTGTAACGCAATGTGCTCTACAGAGTACTGACATGTTACCATCACCTGTAAAATCACCAGGTCTGTCTCCAATTCATAACATATGGGATATCATGGAATGGCACCTCGAGCATCATCCACAGTCAGCAATGACGGTCCTAGTATTGACACAGCAAGTGCAACAAGCATGGAACTCCATACCACAAAGTGTCATTCGGCACCTGTATGACATAATGCATGCACGTTTGCAGGCTTGCCTTCAAAATTCTGAAGGTTACACCCTCTATTAAATTAACATAATTTTACATTTGCACAGCATTTTCTTGAGCTTAAATTAGCCAGTGATCTTGTACATTTAATCAATTAAACATGTTAACTAGACAATTGCATTACCCAAATTTCATTACTCTACGGCAATTTTTTCTTGGTGTTGGGATTTTTTTTTCCGCCAGTGTATTTCGAAATTTATAATTTTGCAATTTTGAATCTATAGCATTTAAAATTGCTTGCTGAAATCAGAGATTATTTTGTACAATCTCAAGAAAAGAAACAAAAACTATAGCTTGTAATCACGAATATCCAACTGTATGTTTTTTTTTTTTTTTTTGAAGCTGCATTAAAAGCATCAAGGCCTAACTTGACAAAACTTTCCCCTACCAACTTTGGGGAACTTATGCAATATGCGCATGCTTAAAATGAAATCATGTACAAACTATTTTACCCTTAACGTTATATGCACGATTCTTTTTTATGTTTCTTCTGGGCACGTGGATAAAGGCTGCAGTTCGACAACATTTTGAGGTTTTATACAGGCTCGTACGTTTTCGTCCATTCGTCCGATAAGGAATGCTTTTTTTTATCTGATGCGTGGCCTCAGACCATCGAATAATAAATTAAAAATAATAAATAACAATTGCTTTAAAAATCCGACCACAGATACGTTTCCAAATATATCGTATTGATTCGTTTGTAAACAGAACATCCGTAGCAATCGAAAAAAAATGTTTTAATTAGGTTCATGGTACACTATGCATATTATTACAATGTTCGCCACGATAACTATGAGACGACATTGCAAGCCACGTTTTACTTAAGCCAATGTTGTTCAACAAATATATTTATCTTTTAAAACTCTCTTAAATTTCTTAAGTTTATTTCTTATCATTCCCTACTATAATTCATATGACTTGCCGTAAGAGTAAGATCTTTAATTTTTAGTTTTTGGGCTAATTTTTAGTTTTGGGATTTTTATGACTCAAAGAAAACGAAACAGCATCTTTAGTCACTTTAAGACTACAAAATAATAATTAAAAGAAATATTTGAGTTAAGCATTTTATTCATGCAGTTAAGATTCCTAGAGTTTCATGCAACGAAGTAGGATATTTAACTGTTGCGATTTTGAATAGACTCTATTTTCTTTCTTACCACACTAGTAAGTTCATACGTTTTACAATAAAAAAAAAACCTGCACTAAAGCTTGTGTAAATTACAAGTGCATTAAACATCACTCTCTTAAATTTAGCTGGAAAATTAACAAAATATACCTTTGAGAGAATCAACAATAAAAATATTAGAGTTGCTTACCTTGATTACTATTAGCTGTTAGAGACATATCAAACAGTAAAACAAGTCTTAGGAGAAAAGCAAATCCATTGATATAGATGAAGGCATCTTGTTTGTGAGAAGTCACTAAAAATCTTTTTCTGTTCATTTTATTAGTTTAGTAGAAATCATCACTATTGGTATATTCTTTTTTTTTCACATTTTTTAAAACACCAGAATGTTTCTCAGGCGGTAACAATTTTTAGATATCACTAAACAATTTTGAACTTTTAAATAATCATAAAAAATGCACAATAGTTTTATGAAGCATCAAATATTGTAGGGGAGTGATTCTTAATTTATTTTTAGTGTTGTAACACGCAAAGATGAAATGTATATTTAAATGCTATAAACTTCATAGTATTTTTTTCTTCAGATACGATTAATTCTTTCTTCTCGTTTCCAAGAACAATTATAATTACTTGTTTACTGAGAAAATTATCTCAAGAATAGCAAATCCAATTTTGATCACAATCATCAATTTCTTTGTTAATATCCAATGTTCATATCATTCATTTTTCATCTAGAAAAAAATACTATTGTAATTTTGAAATGTATTAAATACATTACGTAAAAGTTTTGAGTTAAGAGTATGCGGATTTAATACAAATAAATTAATTTCTGTTTGAATTGTTAACTTTTTCTTGTTGTCAGTCATTGATGCGTAGCAATGTCAAAATAATCGTGCCAAATACTTTTATTTACAATAATGTCTTAAAAACTGTGTCTCAAAAAAGTAATATTTCGCACATGTTGAATGCTACTCAAACTGCTTAAGCCTGAGTCAAAGAAGAACTGTATATTTTCTTTAAAAAATAGCAATAAAATTTTTTCAAAAGGTAAACACGTCACTAAATAGGTAGTTATTTAATATATTTCATCTGAAATTTTGTCTTAGAGAAACATTGGTACAGTGAAACAAAATTACGCTGTTTTTAATATTCCCCTGAAAAATCCACCGTTAAATATCCAAGTTGATTCAGAAAGCTCATTGAAATGTATGTAAAAATTTTATCACTCTTCAAATATCAATGACGCAGTAACACATAAATCCCGCACATCACACTGACACTTTCTCTACGATTCTTAATCGAAATGGAACATTCGAATGCAGAGAAGATATCCATTCCAAACCACACATTAGCATAACAACTCGATGCGGCATGTCAGACGATCTCGTCAAAAGGAAGAAGAATGCCGGGGCAGCAGCGAGGGCGGAGAAGCGTCGTCGTCTGGGGCGCTTTCCGAATATCGTGTGGCCCCATCTTCGAATCCGATTCGAATTTAAGAGCGAGAAACTGGGGAGTGAAGCACGAGGGGTTGTTTTGGGAAGGGCGCCTGCGCGGGGCGGCGAACGAAAGTGGCATCTAGTGGTTTGTTCCGAGAACTCGGGCGCCGCACTCTTAAAAGGGAAAGAGCCTTGGTCCGAAAGAGTGTTTAAACGAATTGGAAATGGGATAGGGAGGATGAATTGAATAAAGTGATGTTATGAAATGGAACTTTATACATATTTGAATTGTTTATATAAAATACTAGTCAAATACAAAAAATTCAAATTTTAGGAAAACATTTATATAATCACACTAAATTATTCTAAAATAACTTGCTAGTTCCACTGCAAAAAAGGAACTGGTGTTTTTACAGTATAATACTGGCAGCCGAGGTTCCAATCTGAAATTGTAAAATGTACTGTAATAAACTGTACTGTTTATTACAGTACATTTTACAATCGAAAATTGTAAAATGTACTGTAAAACTAGCAATTTTACAGTTTCTTATTGTAAAGTTAGCAGTTTTACAGTTTATTACAATAAAATTAGCTATATTATACTGTAAAAACAACATTCATTTCTTACAGTGTAAGAGTAACGCAATACTGCAAACTATAGAACATACTCGAATTTAATCGTTCTTCGCTAAAAAATACACTCACGGAAATCAAGCAACATGGACGAACGTTTATTGATAAGAGGATATGCTTAACTGAATTAAAGTCAGTGCTGCTAAAGCAGGAAGGTAAAACCCAAATATGATTGCGATAAAATTCAACACCGCAATTCAATCGCGCTTTTTAATGAAAAAAAAGTAACTAAAAAAACATGCACTTTAGTTTAAAGAATTGTGTGAAATAGGTATGTGGGTGAGTTTAGAATAAAGTGAAGTTTTTAAAACGATTTAAATATTTGAAACTTTTGTTTTAAAAACCTGTCAAACGCCAAAATTTTAATTTGGAGAACACATTTAAATTATTTTTAAATTACAATGCTTTTTAACGAAAACATGCAATTTAATTATGACACAAAGCAAGTACAGAAATAGTCTTTAATAAGCATCCATTTCAATTTCAAGAATTGTAATCCCTCTCGCCAAATTTTGAAATAAGGGGGAAAATGCGTTTTCGAACTTTTAGAGCTTGTTACTTGACTGATTTTTTGGAATGAACGGTTCAATTTTGTAATAAAGGGTTTTATATTTTCTAAAAAAATATATCTATCATTAACGTAGCAAAGAAAAAATCGTATTTTTGGCTAAAAGAACATCTAAAAAAAAGTTTTCAGCATGTAAACAGGGATTCTTTCCTCGAAATGCGATTGCCGCAGTTTGGCATTTGTTTACGCTCCTATCATGTATATGTGTCATCATGTATTGGACGATGTTAAAATCTTCTTTCCGATGGAATTTACTGCAAATTTCGTCAGTACAGCCATGATGGAATTTGTTTTCAAACTTTTTTCTGTTAAAAGTTTTAAGACCAAGATGAAACATTTGAAAGAAAAAAGACCGTAACTGGTTGGAAATCAGGTAATTAAAATATAGCTTCAACAAAAAAAGATATATTTTGAAAACATTTATGCAATTTTTGTTGTACAACTTTATTTTTCGGATAGACAATGAAAGCAGTTTTCAATTATCAGTGAATGTCTAATGAACTTTACTAGATTGAATTTAGCCGTATTTTTCTTTAACTTAGTGACTTGGCTGTTTTCAAAAGTTGACGCTTGCACTGCCACTTTCAAGAATTAACGAAATACCATAATTGTAATGAATTTTATAATCAGCTTTGAGTAAAACTGAAAATTGGAATCTACTTATCTTTTTTAAATTATAAAAACGAAAAAGAGTAAAATACTAATCTTATTTAATGAAAAACACACGTCTTTGCGAAGCATATTTAAAGCGTTTAAGCAAAAAATATTTGGGTACTGACCAAATGACACCAAATGGTGAAAAGACCATAAAAGTACGAAAAGACTTCAAAAGAAGAGACTTCGCCAACAAATGAGATTTTAATGATTCTTTTAAGACGTAGCTCTTATTATTTTTATTCAAAATTACCTTTAATTAAATTAACGATCCAACAACTCATTTAAGATAATGACGACAACAGACGCAAATGAATTTGAACGAGATTTTTATTAGCTTTTAAAGCCGAGCACGCTATCTAGAAGAAAAAGAGCATCGTTTTTAGCTTTGAAACTAAGGAAGAATACAAGTTGATGAGGCAATAGACAGCCCATTTTTTTCTTTAAAAGTGGAAAAAAATAATCTAATGCTATCTCCATATAAGAAAAGAGTTCAGTGCTGTTCATGTGTTTTTAATTATGCTTATTTAGATACTTTTGTTTTTAATGGGTAAATGCAATATGTGAAATCCTTGTGTTTTTCAACTTTTGATACGAAAATGAAGAGAAATGTCCAGATTTAAGACTCAGTAAGAAAGGAGCATAAGATTTTCAGTTTTTATTTATAACTCAGCTAAAGAAAACATAAATAACACGTTTAGCTTCCTAGTTTTAAACCAATTATTTTTTTAAATACTATGTTTCGTGTGTATGTGTTATTACATTTAAAGTTAAATTGTAAGCTAAACGATTTTAGAGTTATATATATATATATAAGAAAAATATTAACTTCTTTACAATGCCTTTATAGTAAAAATGACATTTTTTTTTTTTTTTTTGGCTTCCTTCTTGCAGCAGTAAGGTCACCTTTATGATATATATCTACTAATTTACAAATACCCAGATCTTTATGAACAAAAAAATCAACCGGAAATTAATTTTATCAATATTTCTGCTTTAATGTTTCTTTTATTCGTCATTTTTGCAGTTTTAAAATTTTTATATTTGGTATTCCAGAAATTCATCTTTCTTCAAAATTAAATCCGATCTTTTATGTCCTTATATTAAGAGTATAACTAATGCATTTATTATCATTTTGTTTTAGTTTTCTCCCTTGAGTCTCCTTTTACAAAAGTCACAAAACCTAATAATATGACATCATTCAACTCGCATTCACGCTCTATGAATCTCGAAATGAGAAAATCGCAACTTCATTTTTTCCTCCTCCTCCACAACAAAAACATTTCATAAATTTTGATTTAATAATATTCAGCTATTGATATTTTTTTCATGCTATGAGTTCTCCGGCTTTTGTTACACGAAGGTAACATTTCCAGCTATCTCTGCTTCTATTTCTTTTCGGACGAGACATGCGGTGACAAAAATAACGAACTCACTTCTGTAAGCTCCGTGAGGTGGAAGAATGGAAACTAGATGTGCCTCGTGTTCTTCTTGCCTTGAGGTAGAAAGGGAAGAAGAAGAATAAGGAAGGAAGAAAAAAAGGTTTGAAGAGATAGTATTTTGGCCTCTGTTATTGACAGAGAGAAAAATCTTTCCAGTTCGCTGATAATCAGCTCCAAGCTTATTTTTTAAACACCGGTTTTTGAAAAATGCCGCTGTTGAATCTTGACAGTCCATTAGGAAGGCAAATAATGCACTTCTTGATTAAGTCCGACGGTATATCAAAATGAAAAGCAAATAAGCCGGGAAGAATCTCGAGAGAGGTTTTTTTGAAATCTTGATGATGTTTAAATTTCATTACATTAAGATTTTTCATGTCAGAAAGATTTGGAATAAAAAGGACGTAGGATAAAATGAAATTAAATTGAATTTCTTGTTCCATCAAATAATGTCCCTCTATGTATGAAGCTCTCTCTAGAACGGGACAGACGAGGGGAGGAGGGGGGCTGTGCTTCTCTTCTGAACGTTTGTTGTTCTATAAAATAACTAGCTAAACGTAATAGAACTTTTTGGCATAATTTTGTACAACTTTACTTGAGTGCGTATTTAATTATTTAGTAATAACGGTCATAGGTAGGGGAGAGTTGCCCAAAACGGGATAGGCGGGCAAAACGGGATAGTGGGAGTTGGAGCTTGACTGGTGGTACCATCTTGCAGGAGACAGGCTAAACTGGTTCCCGACCGCCATGACAACTTACTCAGTTAATATCTCAACTCTAGCCACTTATTTCGAAAAATATTTTTTCAAAGTTTTCAATTGAGATTTTTACTTACTTTTTTCGACTGCAGAACAACTAGAATTGTGGTTCTCCGTAATTTGGAACAATTCCGGTTAGAACTGTATTTTGTTCATAGCCTTTTTAGCAACAATTTCACGAACTTATATTGCTAGTGAGTGGCGGTTCCGGGGTCAGCCCTTTATGTTGTCAAAAGCATCATGGTCGGGCAAAACGGGACACTTTTAGGGTGCCCAAAACGGGATACAATTTTGATGTGTCCCGTTTTACCCGACCATTTTCATTAATGTTTTTTCAATGTGTTTAAGCAGCACGAAGCGAGCTAGAGGTTCGCAAGTGGATGTTCAACCATCCTGACAAAGGGATTACTATCTACGAAGTAGGAAATATGTTCAATGCAGCATTTTAACGAGCAGCTCTTGTCGAAACTGCTGTGAATGGGTTCACGAAAACAGGCATTTTCCCATATAACCCCAGATGTCTTTCCTGAATATCTCCTCGCCTCCTCTCTTCCAACAGATCACCCATTGCTGGATGCTCAGAACATGACGTCCTAACACCCATTAAATCTGCAACAAAATGAGATCAGATCCGAAGGATCTTCAAATTCAGTCATAGCATCTAAGAGTTTGCTGTCATCACAACCACTAGAGACAGTATTGAAAGAATCACTTAGTGCAACGATAACACTAGCACAAATGCAGGCCTTATCCAACCGTTCACTTCAACAGGAGTCAAAGGACTTGGACTATACTGTCGCCCTTCACTGCCATTTTCTATATCACCCAAAGAAATTCTACCTCCACCACGAGTGATTGGACCAAAACCTCAAAATAAACACGATAATAGAAGAGGGAAAACAGCATTTATAACAAGAAGCCCAGTATAAACTTGAGTTTGGAAGAAGAAGAACGAGAAGTAAAAAAATGAAAAGAACGAGCACAACGAACGTTATAAACGCGTGAAAAGAAACAGAAAAAAAAAAAGAAGGGCTGCCAAAACAAGTCTCTTGAATGTTCCGAAAACAAAACAAATGAGGCGTAAAAGAAAACCAGGTGAAGATGCAAAACAGGCATATAAATTTTTAAAATGTTGCTCTGAACCTGAAAAAACCCCACAAACATCATTTGCAAAAATGGAAGAAAATGGACGTAACATGGAAAAAAACCGAAAAAAAAAAAATCATCAGTTAGCCAAGGTTGGACGTCGTCGTCTTCAGAAGATGAAACTGAAAAAGATGAAGCATGTATTTTCTGCAACTCTCTGTATCTTGAGTCGAAATCTGGAGAAGGAAGTTGGATACAATGCTCGAGCTGCCAGGGATGGGTCCACGAAGCTTATTCCAAAGCAGACGAAGAAGACGCACACATTATTATGCGATTTCTGCGTTATGTAATTTTCCAACTTTTCAATTACGTAGCCTATTTTTGGTCTAAAAACTAAATCAAAAGTAAAATCAGTACAAAATAATAACATGCAATTCCCTATCCCGTTTTACCCACCCTTGGTCGGGTAAAACGGGATCGTATAAGACTTTTTTAAACCAGTATTTTTCACATAAATAATATCGAACAAATATGACAAAGGAGTTTTTAGTAATGTAAAAGGTGTATACTTTTCAATGGCGTCTAACTTTGGAATGTACCTTGTATGCAATAAGAAATAAAGCGAAGAATAGGTTAGCTATCCCGTTTTGGGGTACTTTCCCCTATGTAATTATTGAATCTTAGACATAGTGTTAATGAAAGTTTCATCTTGGTTTATGCTAATCAGTTAAATAACTTTTATTTTCAATTTTATAGGACGTATCTGTCTAGAAATGTACAAAAAGGCGTCATCCCAAGTAGCATCAACTCATCGGATTTTGCTCGGCCGATCAACAAACTCCTCGTAAACTGATCATGTAACGCACGATGACATCGTTCCGATCAGTATCCGAGCACGGTTTTCGATGAGCTACTTTTCATCGGAAAGCGATATCCTTCCGATCAACTTTCCCGATGAAAATAAGATGAGCTATATTCCATCGGAAAACGATATCCTTCCGATCAAGTTGAAATTCCTCGGCACGGGACTGTTCTGCTCGTAAATTGCTCCAAATCTCATCGTATTCTCATCGGATTTTGCTGCTCGGATTCTGCTCGGCCGATGAGACATATTGGATCATCGGCCGATGAGAATTTCATCGGGTTTCGATGAATGGCCGATCATCGGCCTATGAGATGATGCTACTAGGGATTACAGATTTAGTGTCTGCAAATCTAATATGTGTGGTATGATGCTGGTTTAAGTAAATGAAACGTTATAGGTACAAAACAGTACGTTACCGCCCTTGAGTCAAGGCTAAGGCAGAAACATGCAATAAATCTCCAACTCGGTTATTGCATCCAAGGACTGCAGTGTCGTGCTTATTGGCACTCGTCAACCTGGAATAGGAAGTAGCCGAGCTGGAGGCAGAAATCCTCTTATTCTGCCAATATAAGTGCATACTTCTGCTCATATTCTACTGCTTTTCATGCTTCTACCTCCAGCTTGGTTACTTCCTATTCCAGGCTGAGGAGTGCCAATAAGCACGAAACTGCAATCCTTGAATGGACTAACCAAGCTGGTGGTATATTGTGTTATGGGTACAACTTGGATTCATGAACGTGGAAGAATTCTTTCTTAAGGCAGTATACAAAACCCAATAAATATTAAGCATATCTGAAAAGGGGATGGTACAATTGGAAAAACAAAAAAGCCACAGTGATTCTTAAAGTTTTTTTTACGATTAAGATAGATATTTTTTTTCTTTTCTCCATATCTCCGTAGCATGAATAGGAATACGTGCTATTTACTCTTGTTTCATATTTTGAAAAGTAGAAAAAACAGCACTGAAAGCCTTGTTCATAATAGCTTTTTGCTGACATTAGTGTAGAGGTGTAAAGCACGTCCAGGGGCGGGTCCAATGTAGTTTTTGGGATAGCAAGGAAAAGTAAAAAGGGCCCCCTTGTAACTTTTTATTAAAATCGATTAAATTTGATTCTGATTGATCTAAGATTAAATTTAAATATTTTTAAAGAGCCCTTATAGCCAAATAATCAACTATAAACTAAATAAATTTTACGTACTAATTTACTTCGAATGTCGGAGTAAAATATCTTTTTTAAAATTCTGAGCCAATTATTTCTGAAAACATGTGCAATATCGGCACTGCAATTACTCCCATACCAGATAAAAACAACGTAGTTAAATTCAAATATGCTTTGTGCGCGTTAATTTCTTAAAAAATAGTTATAAAATTTTTTATCTATATATTATGAAGGAATTAACTAAATATTGTTGGGTGGGCTCGGGAGACCCGTCGGGTCGATTTCGGCTCGGTATTTTGACTCTACAGGAAGAAATTTCTAAAGGGTTGACTTTAGAATCCAGAGATAGCCATAGTGGCCCCTTCGCTCTTTCTAGGCATGCTGAAATTTTTAAGTTTTTCTTGCGCAAGAAAAAAATCAGAACAATTTTTACTGATACTAACACTTGCGGTTTTTTGACTCATCTCTAAGTTTGACGATGTCATTGCCTTTTCATTGCAAAACAATGTACTCAGGTAGCACAAATAACCTTTAAACGTTTTTAAGCAGTTGTCACAACGTTAATAACCGTTTTACAACGTTTGAAAAACGAAGCGTGCTACTTGGGTATAGTCTTTAAAATACATTTTAAGAGTCCTCACGAAATTGTTAGAAGTTCGCCTAAAAATAGTTTACTGTTAAGTAATAATAAGGGATTTGGTGTTCCTTATTCCAATATTTATACCATGCGATACATTTATATTATTTTCTAAAAATGAAAGAATTTTTGTTCTGTTTGTTTCTACTTTTTGTGGCAGGTACCATTAGGTACCCATAGGTAAGCATCAATCACGTAATTAAAAAATACGGGGGAAAATTGCTTTAGAGACAGAAAATCAATACTAAGAGAGATGCAATGATTGCTTAATTACCTACAACGGTAATGTAATTAAAATAATAAGAGAATTTAACACGATGGAAAACTAAAAGAGACGAATACCATTTCATTACATTTGTTCGGTGACGATTTCATTTAATTTCTATTGGGAATATACAAATTATCAAGAAATGAGTTACATCAAATTAATATTTTATTTTGCTTAGTTAGGAAGCGAAGAAAAAATTTCTGAAGAAAATATAACGAAAAAAAAACTGGAAATATATTTTTGTTCTAACAAAAGTAAGGTTTAAACTTTCATGTACTCATCATTTACACAATTGTTATATGTATGTATATAATACAAAGTTTTTCTGGTTAAATACTCAGAGTAGAGTTTAACAACATAAATATAGAGTTAATTTTTAAATGCATTTATGTAAGTTAAATGTTTGATGATGCCATGCCGAGATGTTTTAGAAAGAAATATTTTTAAAAATTGAGAAACACCCCCATTGTGTACAGTGCTCCGTATTATTTCATTGAATTACAGTACACTCCCGATTATCCGCGGAATTGGGTGGCACGGTTATCGCTGGTAAGGAAAATCGTGGATAATCCGAAAAAAGCATAGGTTAAAGGGTAATGAAAATCAGAAATGTCTTTTGCTTAAAAATAATTGCACTACAGGGTCATTCCATAGTGACTAACGTAACTTTCAGAGCTGATTTTGTAACTGTTTTTACTTGTAACTTAAAGGATAAAAAATATTTTTAGTTATGCTGGTGGATTTACAATGTACATGGTATCTATGTATCATTTCTGCTAAGAATTTAAAACAAAATTACTGACAGTAGATATTTTTTCAACCAAAATAGCAGCGTGACTAACGTAACATTTTTGCAACCCTGAAAATTAATGCTCATGTTGTGAGGCAAAAATTTCTCAAAGTTAAGCAAGTGTTAAAAATTGAATGATATATTTGAAAAATGTGTAAAGTTGGCTTTTAAAAACATAAAACACATTTATTAAATCTTAATTTTTTTTAGTCTTAAGTGTCACTTTTACTCAAAATGGAGTGTGACTAGTAACGTAAACCATCGAAAAACAAGCAGTAAACACACTACAAACTATTTATTATGGCTAATTTTAGTGATAAATACAAAACTTTTTCAATTTTTTTTTAAACTTCTGATGTTGTATGATTTTTATTTATTCATTTATTTATTTATTTTTTGATACTTTTTTCACTTCGGCTGTCAACCACTTCGACTGTGGTTGACATTTCTATGGAATGACCCTCCACATAAAACGTGATATGTACAAACAGTGACGATAGATACAGCATGAAAAATCATTTGTATTTGAGGTTCTCAAGCATATAAAATCTATAAAGAAGGTATACTTAAGACAACGCCCATTTAAAATAATTTTTTGGATGAAGTACATCGGACTCGAATTTTTAGAAAAAAAAAAAACAAAATTTAAATTCGTGCTTTTTCAAAAAAAAAATCAGTTAATTGTGTCCTTCCCGAAACCCTCGCTTTCAGATTATCAGCTCGCGGATAATCGAGAGTTTACTGTATCACTATTATTATTTTAATTAATTAATTAATTTATTTATTCATTTATTTTTTGAAGGAACAAAGTTCTTCTGATGCTTTGTGTAGCTAATTTTCGATGGCACATCTTTCTCATGCTAAAAAAAGTCACCCAAGTTATGGCTATAATTAAGGTTTTAGAGATATGTGATGTTTTAGTGCGCAGAATACGACCACTTTCCCCTAAGTAATGTAGATTACTGAAGAATGAGGGAAACACTCCAGGTTCAAGTCTCAAAAACACTCTTCCTTAAAATAAAAAAAAAAAAAAAACAGAAAGTTGTTGTGCAATTCTTTATTAACCATTACAATGTTTTTATACTTGAATAAATTAAAGCATAAATCGACATTTTAAGCTTACCCAATACTAGCGTAATTACCACAAACCAGTTTTTAATAGTTAGTTCATTTAAATTAATATTCAATTAGTGAATTCCCAACAAGAAACAGTATTTCATTGTTTGGACACGGTATTCTCTCTGCTTGATGCAGTTCATTTCTAAAAAGAAAAGGAAAAGTCTACTCAAAGAAGTAATCTTTGAAAGAAAGCAATATTTATATTTGGTTCATTTTAATAAGAGAATGAATAAAAGAAAATAACAGCAAAGAAAATCAGTTACGAAGAATGATGACAAAACGCCCAATTATTATCATATCAGTTAATCATATTAACACCCAAAACCCAGAAAAGGCTTCTTCATGTCCCAAATTAATTTAACAATGAATTTTTATGTTTTTTTTTTCTTTTTTGTTTTTTTCAGTTGAAAATACATCAAAAAATATCTTTACCAAGTATGAAAATTTCGGAAATTTTGGGGGTCTAAGGCCCCCTACGCCTTGGGGCCCCTAAGAAAACTGTTTCCGATCACAGGTACCATCTGTCGGCCTCTCAGCAAAGTACAAGAAGTGGTACTTAAAAGCTTCAGCATGATTCCATTCATTTAGGATTCATAAAACTAAAATAATATAAGCGGGACTTCTGAATCCCGTCGGGGCATAAAGGGTTACAGCTTATTTCTCGAAACATGGCAAGAGTGGAAATCATTTGTAAAAATTTTCTAATTATCCAATGTCATATCTCTTTTATTCGGTAGACATTAAGAAAATGTATATTAAACATTTTATGGTTACCAATTACTAGATTACTAACCAGAAAACAGTTCTTCACAGAAACAATTCTAAACTGGACATTCTTTATTGTGTAAGTAAACTCAATCGAATATTCTACAGAAAGTTTTTTTTTTTCATTCATTCTTTTATTGCATACAGTAGACATGGTTTTTGCCGATGACTATCAAAATAAAGTCGTTTGATACCTTTCCAATCTATCGGATTTTTTTTTTTTCGTGCAAAAGATACTAGGATCTTTTGCTGAACATCAGCGTAAACAGACTTGTTTCCACTCAAATAAATCCACACGAAAAATATTGGAAACCAGATACAAAAGAGAACTTTTGCATTGATGTCGTTCTAAAAATCTCACTTCATTTTTCCGATTCAATATCGGTATCAAGCGAAATCGAACGATATATATATATAAAGCCTTTTTCTTCTACCTTCATATTTCGATTCAGTTTTGTCACGGTCCTCAAAATTCGGTTTATCACTATTGTCCTTCTTATTCTTCAAAATGAAAAGAATGAAACAGATGGGGAGGAATGCAACAAAAAAAAAATTCACAGATCGCAAAAGCAAATACACCAATAGGGGGCGAGAGAGAGGGGAAGGGAAGGGGGTATGGAACATATCTTGGAAACAGAACTGTGAGAACGGAAATCCCGATTTTTGGAAGCGACATGTTTAGGGCGGGATTGTATTTGTTAGGTTTGGTTTTGTTTTTTATTTGTTTGTGTTGGAGATATGACGATGTTCCCCCCCCCCCCCAAGTTGGAGTTTCTCTATAAATTGACGCTGGGAAAGGGGAGGGAAGCATAAATAAAAACAATGTTTTGTAGGTTGTTGAATGAAATAATTAAGTGGGATCACGTTTATGTATTGTTTAAACTGTACATCAAAAAGGTTTTCCTCTTTTAATTGCTTCTTCCATAATTCTGGTCAATATTTCAAGAATGTTCGTTTGGAAAAACTACTGTAAGAAATAATTCAAAAACGAATTGAAATATATTCAACATCTTTCTTTTTATTTATGTATGTACACATGTACACATTTCTTTCGTTCTTCACTTAATATTATTTTGTTTTATGAATATTTTTTTCGCAACTGCAGTGACTTTTGTCTCGAACAACATTAGCAACCAAACTGTTGGATTTCAGTTACATTTTCTAAGTGAATAAATAAAGCATTTTGGATAATGTACCTTCGGAAGAAACCCAAACTACGTATCATTAAACAACATAAAGTGTTTAGTTGGATGCAGACTTGATAAAGAGTGCCGTGAGCGTTAAGACTGTCTAATTGATATTCTGTACCCAGTAATTAAGAGATAAAAATGTACATGAACGAACCCTTTCACTGGTCCTGTCGGTAAGTGTGCATGCTCAGCAATTATGTTAAATCAGGGGTGGCCAACCTTTTTTGGGAGAGTGCCACTTTCAGGGGGAAAATCGTTCTGCGTGCCACTTTCAATTTTTTGAATAAATTGAAAAATGTGAAAAGGTGAGAAAATGGTATTTATAGGCTTTTTTTGGTTTTTACTCACAAACAGCACATCTTTTCTATATAAATCCGCAGGTGTACCCATCCCTTCCCCCACCCCAAAAAGATTATCCCCTCCCGACATGCTTCAGAGCAAGTCAAGAACAAGGAACCCCCCCCCCCCCTTATAAACACTCTTCCTAAATTCAGTTTGTTTCAAAATCAGGGTTTGAAAAAACCCTTTTTTTTTTTTTTGAGAAAAGCCCAGCCCGCCTAGGATTTTAGTCGTGTATCCAAGTTTTTTCTAGTTTTGGATGAAAACCCTGGATTTTTTCAGTTTTTTTCAGAAATATTTTTCAAACCACTCATTCTCTACTAAAGCATTATATACCCAACTACAGTTTGCTACTTTAACTTTTCCTGAAGTCAGGGGAGCCCTGAAGAGAGGTCACCAAAGCCTCCGAGTTTTTATTCTTCAATACGTTTTTACTAAAAAGAAAAAAAACTCGTACCTTTATTTTCTATTTTTTTTAAAAACTTGGTCAAATTGCCGCCCCCTGGCTGCTGCGCCCGTGGCAAGAGCCACTCCTCTGCCAGCCCCTAGCTACGCCACTGATAGTACGCACACTGAAACAAATTCTCCAAACATTACGTATTTCTAAAAACTCTCTTTAGAAATGCACTTTTGAGAAACGCATAACATTCTCTTAAATGCACTCACAAGTAGAATCTGGAATTGTTAAACAATAGCTCTCAGTCTCATTTTTGGCCCGCTAAAAATTTTTAACTGAAGCTCAAATTTCCTGTGCCTTTCCTGTAATCAGACCAGGGCCGTCATTTCAAGTTTTTCCAGGGGTATGGGGGGGGGGGGGGAAGGGTCCAAACACAATGCAATTTCATCTGAAAACGCCAAAAACCTCACCCACTTATATGTAAATACATTAATTTCTCAAAGTCAAGGGGGGGGGGGAATTGACCCCCCTAAATGACGGGCCTGAATCAGCCTTGATTATATTGACTGTATTTTTTATGTCAATATAATTACAATTAAAAATTAATCAAGGTATTTTTTAGTGGTAGCAAAGAGCCTGAACTCATTATTTTTTTTCAATTACCTGATAATTCTTCGCGTGCCACTATGAATACCTTGCCGTGCCACTCTGTGGCACGCGTGCCGCGGGTTGGCCATCACTGTGTTAAATAATACGGCCAATTTTTTTACTAAAAAAAGTGATAGCTATTATTGTAACTTTTTAGAGCGCATAAAATTCAGATTTATTTTCATTTTATAGTTGCTATATCAGCAAAATAAGTTAATTAAATTTAGCTTCGTTGCTATTCTGAATATTGGGTGCGGGTTCATTATTCTCCCCGTATCCCGATTTGCTCCAAATTATGGACATATTTTCTGCTTTAAATTATCTTCATTAATTTATAAGCTTGGAAAGAGAGAGAAAGCATTCAAATAAATGAAAGCAACAGAAATTAATGAGCATAGAATGTTTGATTATTATTTATTATAAGTCTTATGAATCCTTAAAATGCAAAATTTTCCCACTTTGAACAACCCACCTTTTATTTTTCATTCTCAATGTTATTACATAATCAAACTCTGACATACCAACATTCCTTTTTCTTTTTGAATATAAAAGGGAGTTTCTTTATGCAAAGGGCATTCTCTCCAGTACTTACTCATCATTCATTAATTAAAGCATCTCTTTTTTTTTTTTTTGAACTAAATTTACCTCAAGGCTGCCTGTTTCACTTTCTATATCCGCATCTCCATATACAAATACACGCACCCCCCCCCCCCCCCAAATGACCATAATGACGAACTCTCGCTTAATCTCCAGTCACATTGTAAGCTCAACAATATTATTCTCTAACGAGTTGGGTTTTCAAATGCAAATCACATTCCCAACCTAATCGGAGAAGGTAAGAGAAAACTCTGGGACACGACAAAAGCGTTGTTTTTAGCTTCCAGTGGGAACGGCTAGCCATACATATCTGTTCACATCAAAGAATAATGTCTAATGTTTGTTATTCGCAGGCATAGAAGTTTTTCTATGGGCGTAAAAGTTGGAGAAGGCAGACGTCTCGTCTTGATATCTCCTCCCATTAGGCAAATATTTGCTTTCAGTACTTTCCTGCTTCTAAGTAAAATGTTTTGAAAAGTAAACGGCTGAATAATAGCTTTTGTAATCATCTGAATAGTATTTTTTTTAACGTTGAATTCTCTAAGCACGTGCTTAGTTTTACAGAATACAGAGTGGCCGTAATTTGCTTTAGTTTTCTTATGTCCGCGCATTTCTATTTAGGCAGTACCAAAAAGCTGTGACATGATTTTGACATCACTTTCTTTTGCCTAATCATTTAAGCTACACTTTTAGTTGTATGCATCTGAAGATTCTATACTGTTTAATGGAGAGCAAAAGGGTAGCTCAAAATTATGATTGTGTCGTCTCAGAATTGAATATTCAGTTATGATATATTATTAATCTTCTTTTCAACCCTTGAAATTCAAATTTCCCGTATTTGAATAACCCAGCATCTATTGTTCATTTTAAATGTTAATACTTAATCAAAATCAGACACATCAAACATTCTTTTTTTTTTTTTTTTAATGTATAAAAAACTGTGATTGGTAGGTTTTCCTGTGCAAAGAATATTACTTTGAGCATTTACTTATCATTCATTAATTAAAGCATATTCCGTTTTTGTACAACAAATTTAGCTATTTGACTTTCTATATCCGTATCTTCATATACAAATACACGCATCCCCCCTCCCCCCAAAAAAACGACCATAAGGACGCACGCTCCCTTAATCTCGAGTCACATTGTATGCTTAACAATATCATTCTCTAACGAGTTGGGTTTTCAAATGCAAATCACATTCCCAAATTAATCAGAGAAGGTAGCAGAGAAAACTTAGGGACACGACAAAAGAGTTGTTTTTAGCTTCTAGTGGGAACGGAGCTAGCCATACATATATGTTCGCATCAAAGAATAATGTCTCTAATGTTAGTTATTTGCAAGCATAGAAGTTTTTCTAGAGGCATGAAAGTTGGAGAAGACAGACGTCTCGTCTTGATATCTCCTCCCATTAGGCAAATATTTGCCTCTGGTACTTTTCTGCTGCTAAGTAAATTATTTTGAAAGATAAACGGCAGAATAATAGCTTTTGTATTCATCTGAATAACACTTTTTTGGCGTTGAATTCTCTAAGCACGTGCTTACACTTTCACAGAATACTGAGTGACCGTAATTCGCATCATTTTTGTCTTGCTCAAACATATGTATTCATGCTGTATTTAAAAACTGTGATATGATTTCAGCATCACAATCTTTCATCTAATCACGTAAACTACATTTTTACTTCCTTTTACGTAGTAAAGGAAGTATTGTGATCACGAAAAAAAAATCACTCAAATTTGAGTCTAAATTTTGATTTTGCTCACTCCCGAATGAATGTTCAGTAGTTTTTTCGACCTGTCAGCACGTGCATATGTACCTACCAACATATAAGTAGCCGAAAAATCCTTTTCAACCACCCCCGAGTTAATTACGACGAGTTTTCTCGTGACGTCTGTATATACGTATGTGCGGATGTATGTGCGTATGTGTGTCGCATAACTCAAAAACTATATGCCGTAGAAGCTTCTAGCTTAGTATGTAGGCTCTAAGGATGGTCTAGTTGTGCACCTCCCCTTGTGGTTGCAATCGAATGTTCCCAAGGGGGTGTTTCACCCCTTTTTTGGGGTAAATCAGTGTTCATTTCAATGCAGACTCGAGTGATATGAATTAGCGCGACCACTTGGCGATATGTCGCCAAGGTTTTAGTCGCCAAGTGTTTTACTCCAACTTGGCGACATATCATCAAGTTGGCGACAAATTTGGCGAAAAAATTATTTTTTGAATTTGGGTTCAACTTGGCGCTATTAGCGTTATTTTGCGAAAAATTCACTGAATGATATTAAAATCAGCAATTTTTAGAAAATTAACCATTGTAAAATATTTTTTGCATTGTTTCGTGGCAGATTAGGGAAGTAAATATTTGAATTGTTACCTTGCTCCCTCCAAGCACTAAGGCAACTACTAAGAAATTTACACGTAAAAGGAAGTAGTGTGGGGTCCATACCAGATTTTTAGCTGTATGTATCTAAATGTCGTACAGTGTTTAATGACAAGTAAAACGAAAGCTCGAAATTACAATTGTGTTGATCTAGAGGTAGTTTATCGAGGTATTTGTAGCAAATTTTTATATGTATATTTTTTGTATATTTGCATGTGTGTATAAATGTGCATATTTTGATCAAAAAAGAGCATTCTGGAAACATTTATTGTAAGGAAAACTATTACTATGAAAATAGCAAAGGGAATTCTGCGAAAGTTCGTCAAGCTAGAGCAACGCCTCCTAAATACTAAATGCCTGAAACTTCCCGGTTTTTAGCACAGAGCAAGATTTCATTCTACGTTCACGATACACTGCCATCTACCAGAGTTCTTCGAGAAAGAGAAATTAACGATTGGTTCATTTCTAAATTTAAATTTAAAAATCAACCAATCAAAAAATTTAACTCGAATATTGTTTGGATCCATCGCCAATAGCTGAAAAGTTCCCTTGGTTCACGATACACTGCCATCTACCGGAGTTCTTCCAAAAATTAACGATTGGTTCATTTCTGAATTTAAATTTAAAAATTAACCAATCGAAAAATAACAACGACATCATCGGATTGCCGCAAGGTGGCGTTTAATGTTGAACACATCTCTACGGTAGCGAAGCAAATGTTATAGGCATTTAGTATTTAGGAGGCGTTGGCTAGAGAGACTTTCACCTATTGAATTAACGTGTGAACAATCATCGGAGAATGTCGTTTTACTGGAGTAATCGAGATATCCACGTGTCGTGTTACCGGACTTTCACTGTAAATGCCTCAAGTTAATACAACGTGGCAGTTGGTTATCTTTTCAGTGACTGTACAACTCATAAGACCAGAAAAAAAATCTCAAAAAAAAAAAACTTTTTTATTCGAAATCACTTTGTTACAATTATTTCTGAAATTAGTACGATTTGCTATCAAACTCACTTTAGAACACGGCATTTTTGAATTGTCAGTACAATCATATCATTCCCTGAAAATTGCATTACACATTAAAATTTCTGAAATTAGTACGATTTGCTATCAAACTCATTTTAGAACACGACATTTTTGATTTGTCAGTACAATCATATCATTCCCTGAAAATTGCATTACACATTAAAATTTCTGAAATTAGTACAATTTGCTATCAAACTCATTTTAGAACGCGAAATTTTTAATTTGTCAGTACAATCATATCATTCCCTGAAAATTGCATTACACATTAAAATTTCTGAAATTAGTACGATTTGCTATCAAACTCATTTTAGAACAAGACATTTTTGATTTGTCAGTACAATCATATCATTCCCTGAAAATTGCATTACATATTAAAGTTTCTGAAATTAGTACGATTTGCTATCAAACTCATTTTAGAACACGACATTTTTGATTTGTCAGTACAATCATATCATTCCCTGGAAATTGCATTACACATAAAATTTCTCAAATTAGTACGATTTGCTAGCAAACTCATTTTAGAGCACGACATTTTTAATTTGTCAGTACAATCATATCATTCCCTGAAAATTGCATTACATATTAAAATTTCTGAAATTAGTACGATTTGCTATCAAACTCATTTTAGAACACGACATTTTTGATTTGTCAGTACAATCATATCATTCCCTGAAAATTGCATTACATATTAAAATTTCTGAAATTAGTACGATATGCTATCAAACTCATTTTAGAACACGGCATTTTTTATTTGTCAAAACAATCATATCATTCCCTGAAAATTGCATTACACATTAAAATTTCTGAAATTAGTACGATTTGCTATCAAACTCATTTTAGAACACGACATTTTTAATTTGTCAGTACAATCATATCATTCCCTGAAAATTGCATTACATATTAAAATTTTTGAAATTAAAACGATTTGCTATCAAACTCATTTTAGAACACGACATTTTTGATTTGTCAGTAGAATCATATCATTCCCTGAAAATTACATTACATATTAAAATTTCTGATATTAGTACGCTTTGCTATTAAACTCATTTTAAAACACGACATTTCTGATTTATCAGTACAATCATATCATTCCCTGAAAATTGCATTATATATTAAAATTTCTGAAATTAGTACGATTTGCTATCAAACTCATTTTAGAACACGACATTTTTGATCTGTCAGTACAATCATATCACTCCCTGAAAATTGCATTACATATTAAAATTTATTAGAAACTTTTTTTTTAATATTTGTTTCATTGATTTGTTGCTGTGTTTTCCTTTTGAGACGTATTTTAAACTGGTGAGGAGTTCAGGAGGATAATTTTCAAGAAAGAGTAGAGGGGGGGGGTGGAAAAACTAAAGAGCTCAGAAGACACAAAAGAAGCATCAATTTTCAGTTCAAGCATGGATAAATCAACGCAAGTCATGTTTGTCATCAGAAGTCATTATCATGATTAGTCAACATCGCAGTTCATCATTAGTAAATGGTCGCCATGATATACTTGTCAAAATCAGTGACACGAAATCTTCGGTATGATTAGTTAAAACATAATTTCGTTTCTTTCAGTAGTTTTCATCATCAGCTGTCAACCAACGCCGAAGGTTAGCTCTAGCAAATAATCGTCATGAGGGATTTTTCAAAATTTGGGATTAATCGTCATTAGTGTAATTAGTCAATAATTAGTCAAGATGTCATATCATTTCTCACAGCAGTTATCACGGTACGTAGTCGTATTTATTATTGATACTTTCATTATTAGTCTCAATAAACCAAAGATCCATAGCGAAATAAGTAAAATCAACTATATACAGTCATAATGATTGGTCTTTTGAACCTTTTGCTCATCGGTCAAACGTCAATATCCCCACAGTAAACAAATAGTTATCTTTTCATTAACTGGCATTAAAAATCAGTCACATTTTTCAAACAAATAACTTTCAGGTAAATTAATAGGAAAACGCATCAACTAATTGAAAAAGAAACATATATACGACCATAATAAAAAATATTTATTTAAACAATGTACACAGTCCCGAAAAGTAATAAATGTATATAGTTGTTTCTCTTCTGGACTGTCCTAGGTACATTTCTCCACTCCTTTCTAGCGACTAACCTAATAAACCTAGCAAATACTGTTTGCGCTTACAAAAACGAAGCAGTTTCGACAAAAGTGTTTTTATGTACAGAATTTAGCCGAATTGCTTGGTAAATCTAAATCAAGCAGAAAACACGCCTTTAAAAATAAAATATTTTTCATTACTGCAATTGAAAATAACAAAATACTTGAAATCTCTTAAAACATCAATTTATTAAACACAATAGCCACTAAAGATTTTAGATAATTAACCCTTTCTTATACTGCCAGAGTATTTGGCCAATAATTTTAGCAATTTTCTTTTTGTAAATTATCTTTCACTCTCAAGTATGCGTTATCATTATCCCATTTTTATCGCTACAATTGTAGATCCAATCAAGAATTCCTTAATTAAAATGATGAGCTTCCACGCGTAACTAATCGAAAAATAATTAGACCTTGCTGAAATGCGAGCTCCGGATACGGAGCAAAACGTTAAGAGAAGAAGAGATATAAAGAAAATGGTTACTAATATCTTCGAATTTAGTGTAACTAAAGTGAACAGGTTTTTTCCCCCTTAAGCGTAGAGATTTGGATAAGAAAGCAAGAAAGGGTTCCACTTGAGTGGTTTGGCTGTAACATCTGTTTGAGTAAAATGATGACGAAGAAACTGTGGTGCAGAAATGAACTGAGGATTCTTTTGTTTATTGAGGAGGAATTCGCTATTCGGCGAGAGTATTTTGTTGGTATTTCTGATAGCGAATGTATGTTAGGATGGTATGTATTAATTTGCTTTAGAGATATCTTAGTTTGCCTGTGTGACAAGGGGTTTGAAGGCTTTTTGGTAAAAGCTCTGCCTTATCCTTTATTTAACAGAAAATATAAAAGTGGGAATATCTTAGACAGTAATAAAAAGAAATAGTTATTCTAGACAAGTAACGATATTATGTATAAATTTATTTTCAAGCTCTGTTTGGTACGGCACAACTACCTTAACCCTTCATCAAACTTTATATGTAAAGCATTGTTTAAAAGGTTTTTCAACTTCTATCAGTTAAAAGTGAGCAATCGTGTCCCACATTTTGGCTAGTTTGTGAAAAATTGCACTTAAAACTATCTTTTTTTTTCCTTTCAATTCCAGCTATAAACTTATCGATCATTTGTTGAGAAAAATCAATTTTAAATCAACATAGATTGGATGATTTTATGACTTCATCTCGCATATAATTACGGTTTGATGATACACTACTTATGTTAATTAATCTTATTTATAATTAATTTGAATAATTTGCTACATTTTGGAAATGTTCGACAATGAATGCTTACTAACCCATTTGAATGCCTGACATTTTTTTCCCAAAGATATTTGAAGAAGATATTTGGGCCGTTGGATCCAAAGATTCCAACGGTTATGTGCTGCAATCTGTTAATAATGAATTGAAATAATACCAAAGTAATAATTTAACGCTATTATTTTTTTGAAATGCTCATTTTTGGAAAATGCACAAACTTTTTGGACCGTCCACAAAAAGGGACGCTAGGCATTAATGGGTTAATTCATAGTTATTACTTGATAATTGAATTGTTTAAATATTGAACGACATTACAAGGAAACATTGACTCGGGGTAATTTATTATTCAAAACTGCTGTGTTCAAATTTTTAAATTGATGTTTACCTCTGTATGGGTCATTTTTATCCTTTATGACATGCTTGGATCGGTCCAAATATTTAGTATTTTGTTTCTATCCCAAATCTAATTCATTCACCGAATACCACTATCAGATCTAGCTACCCATTATCCAAAAACATCACAGATGATTAATTTACTAGCAAAAGACATGTAATCCCTCCTCTAAAACAGCATGGAAAACTCGTCTTATTTAATCGCTGTTGAAATCCACCTATTAGAGCCTTTGAATGCTTTCTCATTTACCGAATTTTACGAGAGAGGACTCGACAATCCACTTAAAATTCAATCGATTCCGTAGATAAAAATACATTTTAGCTCAGAAATAATCCTCAAGCTTTCAGCAATGTGTGAGGAAACTAATTTACATTTAGCCAGAACTTGTTGCGTTCCTGTTCAATAAGAAGAGCTTGAGTGTTCTGGTGCTTAAAGAAATGTATTTAAATAAAAGGATGTGTTGGCTTTATTTTCAAGTTTCGGGTTTGTATAAAAGAAAATTAAAAAAAAAAAATCTTCTAAAGTTTGTGCTTCATTTATGGTCTCTATATCTATTTTTTTTTAAATGTCTAACACTATAGGAAAGCAAATTCTTTAAATTTTATTATTACTATAGGGCCAGTTGGAGTAAAAGGAAACACAGGAGGTAAACGTATACAAACTATTACCCGTTTTGGTACTTTTAAAACTAAACAATTGGTAAATGAAAATTAAGTAAAAGACAAAAGACATTCTGAGAGTTCCATGTGTTTTTAAGCAACTGTGCTGGTATCATCATTATTTAAACATGACACAATGAAAAGAGTTATTTTTAAAGTTTACCCATCTTACATTTTCCTCTTCAGCAGGTCGAAAATGGGAAGTAGCTAGTTTCCACGTGGTTTCCTTGTAAAATATAAAAGGTAAAAAACATTTATTTATGGAATCAACTTTCCTAATAGCAGATATTACTGATGCGTGTAATTTCGTACGTGTTTAAACTTACCCCATTAAACTATTATTGGAAATGGTAAGCAATTCTTCCATTTTTCGTTTCATAAAATTCAAGTTTAATATAAGTAAAATCCGATTTGACACATTCAGAGCATAAAATTTTCGCATGATTTTACTTTTTTTCATGATTGATTTTTTTAAATGATATCGGAGTAGACTTGGACGGTTCCGTGAGTAGCATGTATCAAACTGTTTTTGCAGGATTGATTTTTTTAAATCATGCCGAAGTACATTTGGATGATTCCGTCAGTCGAATGTGTCCTACGGGTCACAATTTGAGTCTTCTTAGTTTTGAACGTAGGTTTCTAAATAGATAGTTCCTAATACGATTGTTCGAGGATTGAATATTAAATAGAGGCAATTACACTGGTTATCAAGAATTAAGGAAAAATCACAAAAATGACGATTACTCAAGAAGTTACTTGTAGATTTTTATGAAACTTGGCCACATTGTACAACATATTGTAAGGTATAAAATAATATAAAAAGAAACTACCAGACAATTATGGTATTATTAAAAATAATGCACTTACAAAATGAACAAATTTGAGGTGACAGTTTGATACTGGGGAAGTACCCTTCAATATGGTATATGATCCCCTCTAACAGCAATAAAGCACGAGCAGCGATGCGTGATGCTGTCAATTATTCGGTCTGTCAATTCTACAGGAAGCAAGAGCCACTTATTTTGCAAAGCAGTAGCAAGCGTGGTAAGGGTTTGAAGGGGTGGGTTGAGGGCAGCAATACGTCTCCCTAAAGAGTCCCAAACGTGATTGATAGGATTCAAGTGCGGGGAACGAGCTGGCCTTTCCATGCGCAGAATTGTAGCGTGTTCCAGATAATCGTTTGTGATGCGAGCTCGGTGCGGTCTTGCGTTATCGTCCTGTAGCAGGAATGCATCACCTATTGCCCCAGCGTATGGGCGAACATAAGTATCAAGGATGTCATCCCTATAGATCTGAACATTTACGGCTCCCCTGGGAAAGACATCGAGGTAAGTGCGTCCACCCTAAGAGATGCCACCCCAAAACACAGACACTGCCTCTTCCGTATGCATCTCTTTCGCGAATGTTTGACGGATGATAACGGATTCCCTCCATATTCAAGAGATTCCCTCCATATTAAATGACGCCTACTATCACTTTCTAGACTAAATCTAGACTCGTCCGTAAAGAGTACAACACTCCATTGGTTATGCGTCTAATGAACATGTTGTCGTGCCCACTACAAATGATCCTTCCTATTGCGTGATGACAACGGCACACAAATAACTGGTCGTCTCGCAAACAGACTACCTTCGTGAAGCCTTCTACGCACGGTAGAAGTTGACGGTCTGAGACGAGTCAGAGTAGCAGATCTACTCCTGCGTGCACAAAACCTCAAATATCGATCATCAGCGCCTGTCGTAGCTATTGGCCGTCCTGGACTGATCCTCCTGGATGCCGAACCTGTGGTAAATTGGCTTCAAAGTCTATGAACCACAGAAGGACTCACATTTAGCCACCTGGCCACTTCTGTTTGACTTTGTCCTGCCTCTAGTCTCACAATGGCTCTGCATCTTAGTTCTGCAGGTAAATGATGCCTAGAAGTTATAGCTACGAGTTGGCTATCTCAGATTTCTTTTGGTAGCATCACGGCGAGATTTGTAGGCTTGCTCTCAAACGTGGTTTTTTAAGATCCTCGAAGATGACGTACTCCGATTGCAGAGTCACTAATTTGCATAACATAATTTTACGCAGCAACTCTTACTTAGCAACAGATCCAAATTTTGTATGATTTGGATTCTTTTTCAGGGAGTTATCGCGATTTTTGTGATTTTTCCTTAATTTATGATAACCAGTGTATTTGCTTGTATCTAATATAAAATGGTACCTGTCACCAAAATTTACTCCTTCAATATAGTCACCAGCATTAAGTACAACCCGTTTCCGCCGATTCATGAAAGTCGTAAACATCACAAAGTTTCATCGTTGAACTGAAAATCATGACTGCATGAATATCCCTATCTGTTTGAAGTTTTCGCTTTTTAGTTTTGAAACCATTCGTCTAAGTATGAGGTATATGCTAATCCTAGGTATATTACCCACATACTTGCTAGCTAAAATCTCGCCCAAATAAAACGTATAAAATATAATGTTGGTAGTTTGCTTCAAAACTACACTGCAAAAAATGAACTGTTGTTTTTACAGTATAATACTCGCAGCCGAGGTTTCAATTTGAAACTGTAAAATGCACAGTAATAAACTGTAAAACTAGCAATTTCAGTTTCTTGCCGTAAGATTTAACTGTATTATTCTGTAAAAACAACAGTGTATTACTGGCAGCAGAGGTTCCAGTTTGAAACTGTAAAATGCACAGTAATAAACTAAAATTAGCAACTTTACAGTTTGTAATGTAAAATGAGAAATTTTACATTTATTGCTGTAAAAAACAATTTTTACAGTTTTTTCCTGTAAAATTAGCTGTATTATACTGTTAAAATAACATTCAATTTTTTACAGTGCAAGATAAAACTAGCAAAATAACCACTTTGATACAGCAATGCATTTCATGCCTTGTCATTTTAAACTACTTCTTGAAACATTCCCAAGTTTTGAACTATATTTCTAGAGAGAAACTATATGTCCTGGCCATTTCTGAAACACTCCGGAGTTTAAAACGTTTTCCTAAAAGTTTGAACTTTCGCGAATGGCATTTTACTCCTTCACGCTTCAACTGTTCTTTCGAAGTTTAGTAAATGTGGCTGAACATTTCTCAAGTCTCTTTTCTCAGTCCGAGGTTTAGTTAAAGGTATGAGTTGTTTCGTCCGTGTCTAGTTTCTATCTAAGAATTTGTGAAACTTTCATTTTGAAAATGTGGATGAAACTTTACCCTGAATTATGAGTTTCAGAAGTTAACATTAAGGCTTTAAGTTTTTGGTTTTATGAGTTTAATATCTCAAAAACATTAGAATACAAATTATAACCAGTACAGCTTTAGGGTAGCTTACGTTTTAAAATAATAAAGCATTTTGCTTCTGAAAATGTCCGTACCACAATTTTCTAGAAAAAAGGTAATGTATCATTGCGTATGTTTTTTTTTTCTTTTTATATTTCTGTCATTGCAACTCAAAGTGCCGTGAGTTTAGAATCTCTTCATTCAGTGCTTTGATTTAAATTAATCCGTAGACTGCGCAATTACTTTGGATTATGTTTCCCACGGTGACTGACGTTACAGTTAGACTCTATTTTTAAACTAAAAATTCAGTACTGACTTGAAATTAATTTTTTTCCCCTGAATTTGAACTCAAATGTCATCACAGAGTATACTAAAAGTCTTTTCATAACTCATTAGGTATGAGGAAATTTCTTTTTATAAATTATGGGGAATCAAATATATGTGACTGATGTTACACAAAAGCGACATCACTAAAATTGACTTTTTTTCAATTTGAAATCCTCTTCAAACTAAAAGCGTGAAACATAAAAAATAAAATTTCCATAAAAAAGGTGATTTCAGACTTTATGAAAATACTTATCTTGATGGAAAAAACTGAAAAACTGATAGCACAGAAAATATGTAATAGGTGTGACTGATGTAACAAAGATTTCATGACTGATGTTACGATAACAAAACCTTGCTACAATAATGAATAATGTCTCTCTAATTATTAACAAAGCATATATTTTGTCCAAAATTGAAGTTAAATTATAAGAAATACAGAATGGCAGCAAAATCTTAATTACACTAATTAAGTTTTACACATTAATTTTTAATAAATTGTTCTCTTGATAATACTACTTCTGGGAAAGGCTAATTGTTTTTATTACTTTTTCTTTCGAATAGTAAATTTCCTTCATATTGTTAGGCAATTTACAAATATTTTACTGCTCAAAACTTGATATTAACTGGCTACTTATATTTTTGAGTGGTACTAACTTCACCTCATAGAATTGACCATCCTATTCCACGAGAACCCTCTCTACTCTCTCTCTCTCTCTCTGCTGCAGCCTTCAATTTCAGAACACATTTTGCTAAATTGAACTTCAAAACATTGTTTTGAACTTTTGGTGATTCAGAAAATCACTTCCAAAAAAGTGTTGCTGCTAATTACCTGCTCCAGCTTTTGATTTATTTAAAAATATTACTCAAATATAACTATTAATAATATAGCTGCAAACTCGGTGGTGATAGCTAAAATAGCGTCACATTTCATAAAGTGTAGTATGTAAAAATTTTTTTGCACGTTACAAAAAAAGATATACATACAATCGATTGTGATTTGGATTTTCTTCACTAATATTGAAGTTCTCCGAATCTTTAGGAAAATAATGTGGCTTTTTCAAAAGGTAGTGTAGACTAGGGTGGAGCGAAAAAAATGAATTTTTGATTTTCGTAAATGGGTACCTTTCATTTACTGTGAATGAGGCTAAGTAACAATTCTGTGAAATATTTCACTTTTGCGAGGTCATCTTTAGTCTGCGCATTTGGCCTAAAGTTTTGAAATTTTTGATTTTTTTTAGATTTTTCAAATTTTTTAAAAAAATATTTCAAATGATAAAACTAGTGACGGGTGGTTATTAAATGGAAGAAAAAAGTTTGAAATGTACAAAGAATTTTTTAAAACCATTTTAGATTACGATTTCAGTCTGCGCATTAGGCCCAAAGTTCATCAAATTTTCCGAAATTTCCAATATTTTCAATATTGAGCAAAACTTTTTATAGTTTAATATTTCCTCTCAATAATTACTTAAAGTGCCTTCAAACCATTTTCTTAACCATTTTGTTTTTTCTTTGAGCTGCTCAACTCTTTGCTTTCTCATTGAAATTACCCAGGACTCACCACGTGGAAATGGCCGCACTTTGGGTGCCACCCGCGCTCCTCTTTTGCTTCCAAGCAATAGAGTGCACTCATTTACACTTCTTTGACAAGTCAGGAACAAAAAAGTGTTTCTTTGCGTAGGAAATTGTTCGCATTGGTTTTGATGGGTGCACTACAAAAACAGGAAAATACAAAGGTGTAAAGCGGAAACTGGAAGAAAAACTTGGTAAACCTCTGTAATGGGATATTTGCCAATTACATTTAAATGAACTTAATTTGCGGCATTTTTTTTGCAAAAGCTAGATGGACCTACCAGTGAACCAAAGGGATTTTTTGGACCTGTTGAACGAAGCTAAACAACTGCTATACTTTCAAATCAGTTTAGTATGAACCTATAGAGTTTGTCATTGATCAGATCGATGGTGACAATAAAAATGATTTAAGTACTGAACAACAGTAAATTCATGAGATGAGAAAGGTAGTTTTGACGGTAAAAATATCCAAAAAATTATGAAACAGAAGTCCAAGAAAGCTTTCACAAGCCATGGTTGACTACAGCAAACATATATATATAATCTTTAGACTATAATTTTAATAGTTTGTAACTTTCGCGGTAAAAGTGTCCTTGCTTTTTTAGGATGAAGTGCAGACGTTTCTAATTTAGCTATTAATTTTAGTGAGATTATAAAGAGTTACGTTTATCTCTCCAGGAAGAAGCAGAAAATTGTATTCACGTCCATTTAAAACGATGTATACTTGTCACCCTAGAAATATGCTATTATCGATATCAATATATATAAAAATAGATGTATGTATGTTTGTTCCTTGTACAAATCCACAGTTTTCGTCGGATTTTCATCAAACTTGGCACAGAAGTTCCTTCATGTGCTAGAATTCACATAGGCGAAGTTTTGAAATTCTAAAAAATTCCAAAAAGTTTAAAATTAAAATTTTTTGTTTTAAAATGGCCATTTTCTTTCAATTTTGAATAGATATAGTAATAGAGCCTTTAAGCATACAAATTGATTAAATTTTTCACAATTAAATAGGAGTATTTCCCAACAAAGATTACGATGAACAATGAATTATCAATTTTAGGCTCACCTATTTCATTTTAGCATGAAATAAGTTTTTATATTCCCATATGGATAGAATTCATTCAAATATATTTAGAGCTATGTTGTATTAATAAGCACCCGGGCAACGCCGGGTAATAATCTAGTTAGTTCATAAGAGAGAGCATATAAAGAAACTTGTTTTAAATCGTACTATCAATGCTCAATCTAGAAAACAAAGAAGCAAACAAGTTCAGATCCCAAAAATAGGTAAAAATCTATTTTTATACATTACATACACAAATAAAAAATCAGAATGCATCGATATGATTTCTTGTCATGATGTGGAAATTACAAAGCCACCTTTTACACGTAATTTAACAACACAATATTTAAAAAGATTACTGGTAACCGAGAATTTAAATATGATTTCTGAATGCGCTCTTTTTAAACTTCCATTCAAGATTCAATCAGTTGAAAGAGCTGTCAAAAAGGTCACAAGCTCTTCAAATTTGGTATTTAATCACAGGAAAAGAAAGAGGTTAGTAAAAACGAGGATGTCTGATAGAAATATTTGATCAATTTACGACACAAAGGAACAATTTAACTGTTAAAGACGTATCTAAGAAAAATAAATACGTGCTCGCATTGGTTGGAAGGAAAGGCTCACGTGTAGGACTCGAAATGTGCTTACCTCCTCGTAGTGAGCTAGCGAAGAGTTGCACGGTTCAAATTAATAACAAAATGAATAAAATCAGGTTTGAAGACACTTCAAGTGAATATTGCTAGGGAAATACTGAGTTTAAAAATGTTGAAAATATCAGAAATTTTGGGAAATTTGATGAACTTTAGGCATAATGCGCAGACTGAAATCGTAATCTAAAATGGTTTTCAAAAATTCTTTGTATATTTCAAACCTTTTTCTTCCATTTAATAACCACACGTCAATAGTTTTATCATTTGCAATATTTTTTTAAGAAATTTGAAAAATCTAAAAAAAAATCAAAAATTTCAAAACTTTAGGCCAAATGCGCAGACTAAAGATAACGTCGCAAAAGGGAAATATTTTACAGAATTGTTACTTAGCCTCATTCACAGTAAATGAAAGGTACCCGTTTACGAAAATCAAAAATTCATTTTTTTCGCTTCACCCTAGTGTAGGCTATTATGAAGCTTTTGTGGAAAGTTCACAGGAAAATATTGTACTGTAATTTGCTACATAAAAAGCATATGTTTCAATTCCGCAAATTTTGCTTTCTCATTTCTATGTGTTATTTCACAAATAGTTTGTGAAATGCATGTATTTTTTATCGTCTTATCTCTTCAGAGTTATCATTATTCCAAACAGTTTTGATTTTCTAGCCTGGTGCACGTCTCCTAAGATCATATAGGGTCCAAAATTATCTAACCATGTTCTGTTTTCATTGGCAAACATTTTGATTTAACTGCCATATACGGAGAGTTAGGATTGTTTGCGCAGTTTCAAATTAAAAAGAAAAAAAGTGCAGGTGTTATTTAAAACCGGGCTCTTTTGTGTTCTACATCTTCTTGTATTTCTTTTCCTAATTTATCTTCTTTAAAACTTGATTCTGAACTTACTTTGAACTTAGCTAGATGATCACTTTAAAAAAAATTAATTTTGCTCTTTTTTCTCTGCTCATTTTATCATACACTGTTTTTGATTTACTAATCTTCATATTTTCGGTCCTTTTTAAATTTCTCTCACCTAATATGTTGTCTTTTTGCAGCAGTTAGTGCCATTTATATAGTTTATTTAAAGCATCTTAGTGAAAAGAGAAATGTGACTGATGTTACTGTGACTGATGTTACACATTTTAAGCAAGTTTTAAATATATTAATTTAACTACTTTTAAATATTTAAGTGAAGAATATTAAAGGTATCATCACAAGTGAAGAGTATATGACTTGTTGTAATCTTGGGTTTAGTTATGTTTAAGTAAAATAAGCTTTTATACTATTTTGTGACTGACATTACATAAATGTGAGGACTAGGGATGCACCGATTAATCGGCCATAATCGGCCACTTTGCCGATTGTTAATAATCGGCAAAATCGGGCTGATTAATCGGCCGAAAAATATTTTTCAAATATTATTCTTTAAAGTATACTTTCACTAGGAAACTATGATGAATAATTTTATTAACAGTAATAATAATCCTCACAGTTGATATAAAGTTTTTTTTTAATTAATTCTCCTACTTAGAATAAATATACACAGACAATGATGCAACATTTTTCATGTGGCGATAGTTTTCTCCTTAGCACAGTGCTTTCAGATAACCTATAATTTTCAAAGAATAGAAGTATTGAATTAAATCGCTACTAATTACTAAAATATATGAATTAAAAGTACTAATAAATTGGAGTGTTCACCACACACTTCCCCTCACCTCCTTTTTTTTAATCAATTTTTATTTCCAATTAACCTAACTAACAATGTGTTAATAATATTATTGACACTAATATGAAAATTGGTTCTTAGAAATTTGATAAAATATTGAAATTATTTTGTGAAAACTAGGAAAATGAAAAAAAAAATCATCTCCTAGAAAAAAATTACTTACTATTTCTAAACTTGGAATTGTATAAGAGATTAAAAAACAGTGATGGTAAAATTGGTAGTAGAAAAACAATTATCCTTATCATTAATCGGCGCAGCCGATTAATCGGTAATCGGTAATCGGCCAATTTGCTTATCGGTGCATCCCTAGTGAGGACTAATATATAAAAAATGTTTACAAAATAATTATAACAGTTTGAAGCTTCTTTGTTAGTTTAATATCTTCATTCATAAACTAAATTTCAATAAAAAATAAAACTGTAGACATACCAGTTAATTTCATAAGTAAAAAAACAGATGAACTTTGAATAGCTCTGATACAAGAAAACATGTGCACAAAATGGTGTTGTCAAAACTTACCTGTAAAACTTACAAGAAATAAGTTTAGAGCCTTTTTAGCGTTATTTTATAAAAATTCATTCTTTTTTACATCATATGAGTCAAAAAACTATTGGTACATTGATATTTTTTTTATGAGTGATGTCTCCAGTTTCGTGGAATTGCCCATTAGCTCATATGTGATAGATTTGCTGTTTTCGTACACTGTAAAAAGTGAATCTTGCTCTTACAGTATAATACAGCTAATTTTATAGTAATAAATTATAAAAATTACTAATTTTACAGTAATAAACTATAAAGTTGCTACTTTTACAGTACTGATTTGTAAGGTTCCTAATTTTGCAAAAAATGCTAGTTTTACAGTTTATTACTGTGCATTTTACAGTTTTAAATTGGAAACTCGGCTTCCAGTACTATATTATAAAAACAACAGTTAATTTTTTGTAGTATGCAGATCAGAATTCGTGTAAAATGCATTGCTATTAATGTGGATATTTGGCTTTTGAGGAGGTACCAGCAAATCAAAAGTTGCTGACATGTACATTGATTTTTAGTCCTGCTCTGATATTGAAAATTTTTCGTAGCTTGGTAGTCAACATGTTGAAATCTAGCCTTTTAAAGTTAGCCAATGGGGGTTGCAATCTGCATAAATTCGATCTATATTTAGTGCAAATAAGTTGGTTTGATTGTGTTCACTTCAGAACAATTGAATAAAATTAGTTTTAGCTTTTGTTGGTGAAATTCAAAATAACGTAGTTAAAGGACTAGTAGCCGCAAAAAGAGAAATTTGGCATTGAAAAATCTAAATATTTTTGTTATCTTTTCCTCAATAAACATTGAAAAGAAAAATGATTTTTGATATATCTACTTTAACGCATTAAGGGTAGTGGTTCATTCAGAACTGACCTTATGTTTCTGGCTATCCACATCAGAATTATAAATTTCGATGGAGCATGGCCCAAAAGCCCTGAAAGTAGTTGCATTATCAACGGAAGCCGTGATAAGATGAACTGTGTCACTTTAATTATCGTATAGTATACGTCGAACAGTGAATAAACCTTTTAGCACAATTTTGTTTTGAAAAAATCATAGCACCGTTAAAAATGGAATTTGTCAAGCGTAGTAAAAATATTTTAAATTACGTACGTAATTCTGTTTAAAAATTTGAGAGAACTTTCATGGTTTTGAGTCAAGCTTTTTGGGCGATAGAATGAAAACAAGGGCCCAATGAATGAATACTCCAACTAGTGGTCAAGTACAACATTTTCTAGTAATTCTCTCTCGGTAAATGTATGGAAAGAAGTCGTTACTGCCAATTCATCTAAGAAAAATGTTTTAAACCATGTTTTTCAAAAGATTGCCAGGTGTTCGTTCACTGGTTTGCCTACTTTAATAAGTTTAAGTATGTTTTCTTTTCAGTTGTTCGTGTAAATCCGAATGCTAACAAGTGTAGAGGAACCCAAATTTAGTGCAAGTCTTTTCTTTTTTACACATCTGATAGTTCTTTTCGAGTTAAATTTACTTGGCGAATTTTGAGTAATCTCTTCTCTGTGTACAGCTTCTAGATACCTAACAGTAGTTCGTGGGCAACATTTACCCGTAAAATAATTCGCAAACTTTTGAGAAACTCCAATGAAAATCGAGGAAGCATCGCCTGTTCTTCACGCTTCAGTCGTGACCCTAAAGTTGAGGGGATGTTGCAGGAAATTCCTCCGCAATCCCCTCCTTCTTCCTCCTCTTACAGTGGCAATTGGAATCATTTCCCAGAAGACGACAGACGACTATTTTCGAAGTGGAACATAAGACGTGTCACCTGCTTTAAATTCCATCTGTGCGCTGAATAAGTTACCACTAAGTTCATGAATAATCATGCTTCTTCAAAAACGTGGAAACCAATTTATTCTACCTCTCCTTTGGGTTGTAAATAGCATTTTTGAACGTTGGTTGGGTTTCAGAGTTTCGGCAAGTTTTTTTGTGGGAGAAGGGGAGACGACGAAAATCGGAAAGCGAGAATGCATTAAGATTGCAAGGTATAATCTGTGAGCATTTCTGACATTCACTTAATATTTCCTCAACTTAAAAGTCTGATATTTCAGATAAAAGTACTCACACTTACAGAAGAAATGTTTTATATTAAGCTCATCTATTTGTAGAAAAATACTTACGAGATTGAAAATAAAACCAGATACTGAGTGAAACTATCCATGCATTAAGATACGAGACCTGCTTTTTAAGAAGTTTTTTTTTTTTTTGAAATTAGTTCGAAACACCGCTAATGTCTTTGGTTGCGTGTATAGGCAATGATGTACCTGCACCTACTGGCTAGCCGCAAACTTCAATATTGAGGTATTGGCTCATCTTTTAGTTTTTCTTTCTTTCTTTCTTTTGTATACTTATATGTTTATATAAATGAAAAATTACTTCGGTTGTGAAATACACTCTATGATATGTCTTCTGCTTGGATATGCCAAAAAATTAACCTAAGATATTCAGAAGGTTTTTAATGTTACATAGTTAAAATATGACTAGAGGAATGGCGCAAAAAGTGTCAGAGGCTTCCAAACATCCAAAATTTCATCGAGGAAAACAATATTAACACCTTATGTGTACAGTTTTTTATACTTTTCTGCAAAGAAAAAATATGTTCCTTCAAACTCTGAAACACGTATTTGCAATCCACTAACTTGTGCATTCTCAACGATACTTTTATTGCTACAGGGTGTCCCAGAATGCCATTTACAAACTTGGAGGGAAGATAGAGAACACGATGGCAAGCAAGAATTACATAGGACCATATGGTCGCAAACGCAATGCTGATGCGCTACACGCAGGCAAAGCAAGAAACTGACGAATCCAAAACAGGTTTCATATTTATTATAGAGAGGCGATTACTCACAGTATTTTAGATTTTTAAGTAACGGTTAGAGTCGTTTAAATTGAGTACTGTAGCTAAAATAAGCAAGTGACAATGACAATGCAGCAATCAATGAAAGTTTGTGAAAATGGCTCGTCGTTGCGATGACTGGTACGTTGTCATTGTGACTCGTGTTTTATATCTAGAGGACGCAGATTTCAACAACGACTTTAATCCTATCTTAAGAACTAAAATGCTGTGTGCAACGGTCTTTTGTGCAATAAGTTTATCACCTGTTTCTCACCCGTCTGTTTCTGGCTTCGTGTGAATGTAGCGCGACAGCATTGCGTTTGCGACGTTATGTTCCTGTGTCATTCTTGCTTGTTACAGTGTTCTCTACCTCCCCATTCAAGTTTGTAAATGTCATTCTGCGGCACTCTATATATAGCCCTGATTCCGCATTTTGTGACTATAAAACGGTTCCTTTATTTAAAAAGGCATTCATATGAACAATGCTGGGTCAATGATGATGAATTGATAGCTTTTGTACTTCACACACTCCAGGGTCCCCCGTACCTGCCACAACTCGTGGTTAACCGGGATAGGGCCCTGAAGAGTAGTTTGATCTTTTTGAACTAGAACCAAGGGTCGAGCAAACCCTTGACCCCCGCACCCTCATAGGTATCGTTTCACTTGGAGGACTTTGTGACCACTACATTTTTAACGTCCCCCAGCCACCATTAATCAAGACGGTGGATCTTTGATCTGCTGGGATCGAACCCGGGTCCCTCCGGTCACGAGTCCGACGCCCTACCGATCGGGCTACCACGGCCCAATAGCTTTTGTACTGCAATGAGAGGCATGCCACTAGAAAAATTCTGATGAGGACGGAATTCAGAAACATTTTTCAACTTAACCACCAATATTAAAAAATGGCACCTTAGGGAAATTGAATTCAAAAATAATTCATATTCTTTTTGAAAGGACTGCGTTTTTTTACCCACCAAACGGTACTTAATTAAAAACGTCTTACATATGATTGGAAGATATTGATCGTTATAATTGGAGTCATCAGTCATAAATGTTGCGTTAATTCAGTGCAGGGTTTCAGATACAATATTAAGTGAAATTTGTCCTGGCTTTAAAAAAATCATCCATACATGAACAGAGAAAATGTTCATATAAACTATTGGATTAAAGTTTTATTCATAAATAGAAATGTACGTACACAAAGAGGGCAAAAATATTTTAATTTTCAAGTGAAATACATTGAGACCTCCCCCCCCCCTCCCAAAAAAAAGACAGTGGTGGACAGTCTTAAAATAAAATGAAGACACTTCCTAAAAAAATGTAATACTTATTTGAAGAGTTAGCGTTTTCTATATTCATTTTATTCTGAGCAAAAACAATTCTATTTCACTTATTAATTCTAAAAGGGCTACAAAGTTTCTAAAAACTTTTTACCCTTTTAATATATGTTTTTTTCTCCATCGGAAATTATTGTTCATTTTGAAGAAAGGTAACTGCTGCTTTATTATTAAAAGACTTAAAATCAAATTATTTCTAAAAGATAAGAACACTTTTTGATTCAAAATGACAAAGGTTAAAATTTTAAAGAAAATCAGACTGATATAGTTCTAAAACTTTATTAATGGGAAGATATAATATAATCTTTACTTTATAATCTCTTAAATAGTACCGTTCGGAGATTACTATAACTTGGCACCTGAAATTTTGGAAACAATAGAATGCTTTACATTTATTGGAAACTTTTTTTAAAGAAGACAATAAAAACGGAGTATTAAATAAAGGTGAGAAACGGCAGTTTCATAATATTTATATCAATACTTTACACTACTCCAAAAGTGTAAATAAAACAACCATACGTTGATTTTTCCTAGAAGCGGTACGAAAAACGCTGACTAGTAGTTACCTTCGTGTAGCATTCACCCTCCAATATTAGTCAAATACGTACGATTTTCTCTTTTAATGATTTTTTTTTTAAATATTTCTTAAGAAAACAAGATCACTTAAGAAGAAAGAGCAATTGGCATAGGAGCAAGTATTTGTTGAAATCATAAGATGAATTGAAGTTTTAATTCCAAACAGCTGAAATATTATAACTTAATGCTCTGAAGGTGGAATGCTTGAGAAATTCTACCTTTCAGTGTAAAATCCCGAACCTTGATTTCGCCGCGTTTACTTTTGACATCATGCCATTCAATCTCCCACCAAATGCCATCTCCCACGCTCCATCTTGATTTCAGAGAACCCCGAGGAAAATTAAAATCTTTGAAGGGAGTAATGGGAAAAGCGCTCCTCACATCCACTTAAGATTCCATCCTTTTGGAAGAATGGGTCGTTCAGAATTCACTGATGAGTTCTTCGGCTCTGAAGTTTTAAGAAGTCTAATTACTTTTGGGACAACATTTCGAAGGCAATGATAGGTCGTCTCTTCAATGTGATATGTGATGGATCTATAAACTGAGTTTATCATATTATTTTGAAGGGATTTTTGATGGCATTAGTATTGTTTTGTTTGATTGATTTAATTGGATTTCAATGATATGTTGTGATGTCGGAATTGAAATCAGTGAGAATTTTATTTGATCACACCGCAAACGATGTCGCTCGCTAAAGGGGAAAGAAGTTCATTAATATGTGACATTTTGTAACGATGAGGAGGGAGGGGAACACAAGAAATGTAAAGCGCACATTTTTAGTAGTAATATGCTTATGATTTTATACGGGGACAAGGGGACGTGAAGGGGTAAGGTAAAGTAACACACTGTGAGAAATGAGGAGGGGGTTAAATGCATTGCTGGAACTGTGACATTTATAAGTAGCTCTTTACTCCTTTAAACCATTTTATGAAACATGGTTTTTAAATCTGCATTAAGTTATATTTTTAAGAGGATACTTTGTATCATAAAGATTTTTTTTTTATTTCATTAAAACGAAGCAATGTCCAAAAATACAAATGCAACTTTGGTGACAAATTTACTCCATTATTATCCATATCACAGATTCGCTGTGACTAATTACTTTATACCAAATAAGTATTCGAATAGAATTCGTAATTAAAAAAAAACGCTTGATTCATTTAAAGGAAACACTGAAGCTTTTTAAAACTATTTTTCTAGATTTTATTCCTGTTGCAAAACACGTTTCCTGAAAAGGCAGTAATAAAGAAAAAAATGTAACTAGGTCTGTTTCTGCAACCCTTAAATGTTCCCAAGTTATATATGTTCAGCAAAACATCAACTAGGGCATAACTCTAAAATATTTAACAATCTTAAAAACTTCCTCTTTATCAATCAGTTGATTTTAGTGTAATGATAAAACGTGTGAGGGTGTTTATTTGCTGTTCATTTATAAAGTGAAGAGCACTGAACGTTTATGAAGTTTAACTGCCTTTTTCGTAACTGAACGGAAAAAGCCGGATTTAAACTGTGTTTCTATTTAATTGATCTAAATTTAAACAAAATGCGTCTGAATGTCTTGCTATTTTTTACAATATTCTATATAAAGCTGTCCCCTCTTGTGATAAAATTTATTTTGGATAGAAATAGCTTCTCGTTCTTTACTATGAAATGTCATGTAAGTTCATAACATTTGACCTAACCAGTTTCTCTTAACGTTATTTTTAAAGTGCATTTTTTTCTTTCTTTAACTTGATTTCATGCAAATTCAGTTTTGTTATAGAGATCCTTTTTCCCAACACGGATTTGCTCTTTACATGCAAAAAGTTCCTCGATGTGAAACATTTATATATATTTTTTTTCTTTCTTATTGCAGTTCCCCCTCAAAGACATTCAAACACACCCCATTTTGCGAAAGATTTCTTGCGATTCTGAAAATCTTCCGAGAATTATTCTTCAAGTTCAGAAAGCACTTTGCGACGCAATTCAGCTGTCACCCGGCTTTTTTGCGATTTAGTTGAACGTTCCTAGAGAGAGAGAAACCTTCCTTCAGCGTCTCGCATTTTTACCTCAAGTAAAATCAAGATTGAAAATGTATCCCCTAAGGCCGGAGGTCTTTTCACCTTTTCATTCTCATGGCATCCACTAAAAACCCGTCCTTGAATGTTAACTTTGATGAATAAGAATACCCATTTCGCTCTTGCCCAAAAGATCTGAGAAGCTATTTTTCTCTAGCTTTTGTTCTTGTACTTGTTCTTCGTTTTTCTCGTTGGATTTATTTTTTGAAAACTAAATTGTAGATGTTTAGGCATTTTGAGAGTAAAAGGAGTCATTCCACGGGAAACGGTCATTTTGTCCCGTATGTGGCGATTCATAAATTTCATAATAAATAATTAGTAAAAATGTAATGAACAAAATTTTGTTTCCTAGGAAATCACTCACATTTGGGTGATTCCTTAAGATAGCATTTTCGTTATTACCTATTACTTTTTGGTGAAAATATGAACCATCACGTCCGGGTAAAAATGGCTACTTTTCTACTAATAACCCTATACCTGCTTTTTAACGGTTTAAATTATCATTTCTCAACAAAAGAGATATCGCACCCTTGCTACAAAAGTGCCACAACTCAAAAACTGTAATTTTTGAGTTATGACCGTCATTAGACGTAGTTTACACGTCTCTACCAATCTTCAAAAGAGCCAGAAGTTGCATTGAAAAATCAGCCTCCAGAGGGCAGTTATGGCGTTTTTTTGTTATCAAGATGCATAGGACCCCTTCCACTGAAATGCCACATCTTGAGTTGTCGTCCAGCCGTCGTCGTAAAGTAACGTGCGTAATTAACGATCATAGTTTGAGATGTATCGGTCTTCATATTGACAAATTCAAAAATACTAAAATGTGCCTAGTCAGCCCGGGAACAGTTTTTTGCAGTTCCTGGAAAACGTAGTTTTTTTAGTTGCAGCACTTTTGTAGCAAGGGTGCGATAGGTTTCATTTGCATTGAAAATTAGCTGTCAAAATATAGTTTGTTTTTTCTTTGGTGTAGCAATCCCAAGTAGCATCAACTCATCGAATTTTGCTCGGCCGCTCATCGAACTCCACGTAAACTGATCCCGTAAAGCACGATGACATCGTTCCGATGAGTATCCGAGCACGGTTTTCGATAAGCTACTTTTCATCCGAAAGCGATATCCTTCCGATCAACTTTCAACAAAATTGATCCGAAATTCATCGGCACTGGACTGCACTGCTCGTAAATTGCTCCAAATCTCATCGTATTTTGCTGCTCGGATTCTGTTTGGCCAATGAGACATATTGGAGCGATTCCCGTTGAGAACTCATCGGAATCGATCATCGGCCGATGAGAATTTCATCGGGTTTCGATGAATGGCCGATCAGATGAGATTATGCTGCTAGGGATTGAGCAAAAAACCAACTAATTCATAAAGCCTGTTACGAGAGGTTGACTTTATATGCCCCGCACGTGACACCTACAAATAACTTAAATTTTTGGAAGCAAAAATATTTGATAAAAATATAACTGTGTGTGTCAGGAGTATCCTTGTATCCAATGTAAACATTAAAAAATGGGTTTACTTCTATTTCGTTAAAATGTTAGGATCTGTAGCCAAATGTTGATGAACGATTGAGTCTGATTCATCCCGCACGTAACAATGGAATTGCCTAGAAGAGCTTGAATAGAGCGGGAGGCTGTAGATTTTTAGTAGTGTCCTTCAAACTGCTAAATTATTTAGCAAACTTTAATTGGTCAGAGTATTTTCTGCCGCAAGTTCGCAAGTACATATTATGGGTGTTTCCTTCGGCCAAAAGAATTACTTTGAGCCACTGATATAATTAGAATAAGCAAAACAAATTGCCCATAAAATACTTTGATTTTCCTAAAAGTTAATTTTAAATATATTTTTTTTTTAATTTTCGATTTCTAAAACAAAACAATGTCGCGTATGACGTCACAAATGAATAAACGTTGGTTCAAGAAGAAGATATTTTATTTAGATTTTTACAATAAGTTACTCATATAATACAAAATACATTTACATTTCTCTCAGATACGTCTGTATTCCAAAACTTAACATTTTCGTCTCTTAATAAGCATGTTTGATGCTGTTTCTGCTTGACAAAGTCATACGAAGCTTTCTTGTCGTAGTTCCAATACAAGAGGCTTTTACATAAAACTTGTTAAATGTTTCCGTTCCTAAACATTTAAGAAGTTCTATTTATATTTTTAACAATTCATGCAGCATCATATTATTTTAGAGAAAATCATGTCATCGGCATCCAACTTCCAAACACTTTGACAAGATTTATTTAGAGTTTTCATACATGACAATAATTTTACTATAAAATAAATTACATTGATAGTTGCAGAATTACTTTCAAGAATTGCAAGTAATTAACGTTCATGCAATATAACGTAATGTAAACAGAAAACAACCAACTAATAATTAGATACTCCATACACAAATTTACAAAGAAATCCTGAGAAACCTTGAGCATTTAAAAATTTGAGCATTTGTTCGAGCTGAAACTGCAGAAACTGCAACTTGGCGAAGAACAAAATGCTCTTAGAAATTTTTAGGTAAAATAAGCATTTTCAATAAATATTTTTAGAGTTTTTAACAATATTTTTCACTGCTAAGGGTATTTTAGATCATTTCATTACATTTAGCCTCTTCGATTTACTATGTCTATACCATAACGTTTGAAAATGATAAAAAAGATGCAATAATTGGTACTTCATCTGTCAATTTAATGTATAATTCTATATACTTACACACTCATAAAGAATTGCTTTAAAACATACATGAGACAGATTTTTAAAAAATGATAATAATAATAAATAAATGTTTACCCTAGTTTTTTTTTAAACAAAAAATGTTATGGAAATTAATATAATTACTTATCAGCGAGGCATGTATTTGTCACTTTCGTAACTATAACTAATACTGTAACTTCCGACAATGAAGTTCCGTTAGGATTTTTTTCATTGTCATCACACTCAGTATTAAACAAATTTTTTAAATAAACAGCAGTGAAGTAAAGTGTTTTAAATGTTGAGACACATAGAGGAGAAAAAAAAATACACTTTTATTATTTATGTATATATATATATTTTTTAAATATAACTTCAGTCATTTGGATGTGTAAGTGACACGTCTAGATGTTATAACGAACGAAAAACAATTTTCAAAATAAGCTATTTTGCATTAATTTGTTTTGAGAAACATAAATAAAAAACACTTAAAAACAGAAACATTTTGAGGAGTAAAAATGTATGTTTTAATTGTGCCGCATATTTATGAATTAAATACATTTTTGTTCAGTAAAACTGTCTTCTTCTTTTTCCATAATATGATTATTTATTATTAGTTTGAAAGTTTCAAAAATGCACTTTCTTTTATTTCATAATTCATTTTTTTTTAAATATAGTTTAGTTGTGTCTCAAGCATTTTATTTTTCTTCACTGTCTATTTATCGTCATCATACCGAATGAAATGAATTCTTGAGGACTTGAACCTTTTCGGTCCCTGACGAAATTCGTCAGGGAAGCTGCTGTCACATTTTCTGACTTGTCCCCTTCTCTAAGAACTCATCCTCTTCGCATCCCGACTGCCCAGGTACGTGACACCGCTTCTCCTTGTCAACATATTTGCAGCACATGTGACTATCTTCTCCAGTTGTTGCTTCAGTTGTAGTTGTTTCCGTGGCTGACTCTTCTGTTACATCAACAATCGTTGTCTCCTTTGTTATTTCCATGGTGGTTGTCTCCTCGTTCACGTCCATGATGTTTGTTTTTATGCAGCATTTCAGAAGATACCTAATCTTTTTGCAACGCCGTTTTCCAAAGTTTCTGCAGGAGACGTCCTCACTTATATAGTTCCCTTGCATTGTTTCTGAGCAGCACCTTTGTGCTTTCAACAGTTTTTTCTTACTCCAGCTCTTGCAGATTTCAACATCTGCTTCAGCGCAGCGACCTGGAGGTTTAACCTTTGGCTTTGTTGTGTGAGCTTTTTCGTGTGACTCTTCTTTTTGCTGATACAAAATGTCATTTGTCATTGATTTTCCTGTTTTATTTATTGTAAAATAATTTTCGTTAAAATTAGTGCTGTTAGTTAAATAATTCATAACATTCTCATCTGTGGGAATAGAGCTATTGTTTATATAACCCTCTGTCGTCGTGTAGTTAATATCATTTCTAAAAAGGCTTTGAATAAGGTTATAAAAGTCAGATGTTTCTGTATCGTTGTTATCTTCATAATCTGATTCGTTAAAAGATAAATTAAATGGTTCAGTTATGTTTCCGTAACTTTCTGTTGCGTTAGCATCAAAGTCCGTCAGTGATTCATTGTTGTCAGACGTGTAAAAAGAAAGGATCTTTTCTTGACTCCAATCTGTATTGTTCCCGTATTCTGTGACCTGTTAATAAAAATTGTGATATAAAAATCTTAACGAAAAGGTTTACAAGGTGGCTATAAAATAAACGAGGTGTTCAGAGCCAACTAGCAAATTGCACAGCAAAACAGAGGATTTAGATTTCTGTAATAAAAAAATATAGAACCGAACGCTGCCAACAGGTGAAACTTCAGCTCTGCAAAAGGGTTTTACTGTGAATACTGAAGAATGTAATGCCAAACAAGAAACACATCAAATTCACTAACTACAAATAATTGTTACGTGCAGAGAAAATTCAATAAAACCACCATTGAATTTCAATTCAAAAAAAATAAGTGTTGAAAAGGAAAAATACAAAACGTCGCCAGAAATATTGCAAAATTATAATAATAATAATAACAAATTAGAAATCGCCACGAAAGCGAGCATTTCTCTGTCTTTCTCTATTTCTTTTATATATATATATATATATATATATATATATATATATATATATATATATTTATTTATTTTTTGATCATATTCACAAAGCATGGTGCACCATCTCGCAGTAGACTTTATGTAAAGTGCGTAGTGGCAACATTTTTTATGGCAGTCATCAGACGAGCATTTCCTACTGTATAGCTCCCGTGAGCTTTTTCCTTGAAATTTTTAGAAGTGGTCATTTCTTGAAAGCGCTGTGCATAAAGGACTTGCTCCCATTATCGTAACTTAGGAAACTCGCACAAAGTTATTAGTAGGTTAAGTGCAAAATGTTGTACATGGCTTGCAGTTCTTGGAACAATACAATGACAGTCATGATGAACCACATTGTAAATAAAAATCAACTTCCGTACATAAAAGCAATGCATATTTTGTAGTTTGGTATTTAAACCTTGAACATTTACAATAATATACTCCTGTTTAAGGCTACAATTTCCCCTGGTGACGATTTTCCATACCATTTTTTAGCCTACTTTCCCGATAAAAATAAAAGAAAGACGAAAAAAGTATTAAAAGTAGCTTAATGCATCGAAAAAATATCGCCAAGTCCAAAAAATATCGCCAAGTTAAAAAAAATATCGCCAAGTCCAAAAAATATCGCCAAGTTAAAAAAATAAAGAGGTAAAATGAATATCGAAAAATTAAAAATTTGAAAGTAGGGTATTGAGATGGGGAATTTGTGTGTCGGTCTGTCGGTCGGTCTGTCGGTCGGTCTGTCAGTCGGTCTGTCGGTCTGTCTGTCCCCCCCTAATAACTTTTGAATGAACATTCCGATTTGGACAAACTTTTTTTTGTTGGAAAAATCTCGGCGAGTACAGCTCATTCCCATATTTGATTTTTTGATTTGAACAATTTTTGGTTCAACTTTGAGCCGTTCAAATAACCGGTCCCGCGATACTAACTTTTTAATGAACAGTCCGATTTGAACAAACTTTTTTTTGTTGGAAAGAACTTTTCAAGGATACTTCATTCCTGTATTTACATTTCCGATTTGAACAATTTTTCGTTCAACACTGAACCGCTCAAGCAAGCTGTCACCCCTAATAACTTTTGAGTAAACAGTCCGAAAAAAAATGACTGACTGTGCAGACGATTTTTTGTTTATTTATTCATTTGTTTTATTGAATTTATTATTATTATTATTATTATTTTTGGCAGACGATTTTTTTTGTAACAAAAATGTTTCATTCACTAGGGCATTTTATTCTTTATTTATATTTAACAACTGGCAACGGATTAAAAGTGAAATTCGAGACATTTTATCAACGGACGAGTTTTTTTTTTTTTTTTCTTTTTTTTCTTTTTTTTTCTTTCTTTGATAAAATGTGTTTTGATGTACTTTGTACTTTTAATTTTTTTTTTGAAAACAATTGAGAAATTTTTCTACGGAAGAACTGTAACAGTTACATTCTTTAAAAGGTGCGACAAAACTTTATTTATTCATTTATTTACTTTTTATGTGTCTATTTCATCTGATGAGAGAGGTATATTTTGCTTTTAGAAATCAGCTTCAAGTGCTAAAAAGGTATGTTTGACATAATTTTTAGTCTTAGATAATCAAGAGAATAATGATCAGATGCTAGAATGCCGATGTCGATGTACGGGAAAGTAGGCTCGTTTAGTTCTTGACAGAACTTCTTGTTATTTCAGATATCGACATCCCATGATATATTATGTACGCTAATAAAATTTGGCAATGTTTCTTTCAGTATTTCACTCTCTAGAGGGCTTAAACACCCCCAAGTTATTTTATAACCTCCCTGTACTTGCAGATTTAAGAAATTACCTCCAAAAATTATTGTAAAGCATCTATTGTGTAACAGTTGCAACTTATGCATTTAATGTTTTTTTTTTTTTTTTTTTCATTTTTATAATGACTCATAAAACAGATACTCCTGTAAAACAAAAGTCGCATAATAATCTCCTTTATTTCAAGCTAATCTCAAAAAATCGGTTTTCAATAAAAGGAAAAGCTACTTTATCCCTACCGCCTCTAATGGTCAAGTATTGACTCAGGCCCGTCATTTCGGGGGGCACGGGGGGTCCATTGCCCCCCCTGGCTTTGAGAAATTAATGTATTTACATATAATTAAGCGTGGTTTTTAATGTTTTTCGATTAAATTGCATTGTGTTTGGACCCTTTGCCCCCCCCCCTGGAAAAACTTGAAATGACGTCCCTGTATTGACTTCAGAATGAACATAACCAAATAATAATCTGGTACAGTTCTTAAGGGTAACCTTCTTCTGAAATGTCTACTTTTAAATGTCACAAAGGGGCATTTAAAGGGCAGAGGGTTCTCTTGCACCCTCTGTCTTAGGGGAAAAAATGTTAATAAAAAAAATAACTACATATTTTTTTAATAAAACTAGGTTTTTTTAAAAATATTTGTTGATCTGAATAAATAAAATTAATTTTAAACATAGGGAAAATTAAAGACAAGTCTCAGCAAAATCAATTCTTCAATTTCCATGAAATAAATGCGATAAGAGCAGTAAGGTTCATTTCATTTCACCCTTCAGGGTCCCCCGTACCTACCACAACTCGTAGTTCAATCAGTATGGGGCCCTGAAGAGCGCTGCGCTCTTTCGATCCAGACCAAGGGCCGAGCAAGCCCCTGGTCAAGTACCTCCCAGAGGTATCGTTTCACTTGGAGGACTTTATGACCACGACCCTTATTTCGCGTCGCTCAGCTACCATTAGTAGCAACGGTGGATCTTCGATCAAACCTGGGCCCCTCCGGAGCGTTAAGGTAGAAAATGTTTTAACACGTTTACTAACCGTACACGAAATGACGATGATTACAAATGTCAGATAACTTAACGTCAGTTAAAAGCTTTACCACGGAGAGATGGTGGGTGACTTTGAAGTGAAAACGGGCTGCTTCATTTTATAACAAGTAACATCAGATAGATCACGCATGCAGTAAAACTTTGATGAACTAAGCAAGAATAATTTTCTCTGGCCAACTTGTCAAGTGGTAAGAGGAGTCTAACAAAGATGAGGAAACTCCGGGTTTGAGACCCGGCTCGGGCTTGGATGTACTTTTACTCTCTCCTGTCCTTCCCCTTTTTATGTGTGAATGTGTGTTGAATGACTGCCTGCCCTGTGTCTTATGGCATGTGTGTTGAGCTGAATTAGACTTCCACCTTAATGGTGCTCGTAAAAACAGAATTAGTACCTACCCCGCCTTGAATCAGGAAGATATAGCTACTCCGGATCGGGTACCTGAGTGCTTCCAGCAATAACAGAAACAGAATAATTTTCTCGCTGTTCAACCAATTTTAAACTGAAGCGGTCTATTTGCACCTCAAGGTCACGCAACATCTCTCTGTGGTCAAGCTTTACCTTACGTTACTTTAAATTAACTAAAATTTTAGTAATCTTACTTTGAAAGAGCTTATTGAAGAGAACAAGAAAGCAATTTAAGTAAAAAAGTCAGAAACTTATATTTTTTTTTTCAATGAAAAAAAAATCCTACTTAGAATGAAAATGGTAAAATATTGTTAGCTTCACGTTCAACTTCAAAAACAAACAAATAACAAATTATTTCAAATAAAATCTCTCAGGACTACTAAAAATGGCTCTGGAGTCCATATATATATATTGTTTTTTATATCAATTACCCTGGACATGTTGCCCCTGTCAACGTTCAATGTTTTTCTCTTTTATCACTATTTACAATTATACTCCGGATTAAAACCCATACTTACACACCAGTTAATGTTTGTGGGACAAAACAATTTTTTTTTTTCGAGTTCCGCGGATGATATTCGTAAAAATGAACGTTTTAGTTAAAGGGGTGGGAGGATGAAGTGGCTATATTACATTTTTAAAAATAAACACTCTGGACATTTCATTTCATTTCACACTCCAGGGTCCCCCGTGCCTACCACAGCTTCGTGGTTTAACCGGGATAGGGCCCTGAAGAGCGCTCTGTTCTTAATTTTGAACCAGAACCTAGGGTTGAGCAAACCCTAATCCTAGCACCCCCAGAGGTATCGTTTCACTTGGAGGACTTTGTGACCACGACATTTTTAACGCCTCCCAGCCACCATTAATCAAGACGGTGGATCTTTGATCGGCTGGGATCGAACCCGGGTCCCTCCGGACACGAGTCCGATGCCTTACCGATCGGGCCACCACGGCCCCCACACTCTGGACAATGGTAAGCAATGGATACAGCTGAGCAAATAAAACTTTGTACATCAAAAAATAGATGTCATTAGACCAATTTCACACGCACACCAACGATAAAACTAGAAAATAGAACAGCTCTAACAACTGCAGCAATGAAACTTTGAACTGTAATTACTCGCAATTTCTGTTTTGTCACGTAACCCCTTCATCTCCCAAGCCCTTCAATTCACCAAGATGATTTGTGCTGAGACAAAATATGCGAATATTGCTAAATAAAGCAGTATTAGATCTTACCTTATCTAAAAAGGGATCATGAGTAGTAGTTTTCAAATCATTATTGCCAGCAGATTGTGATGTACTACTTTCGTCACACGTGACCCCACAAGGACTCACAAAGTAAGACGCAATTAAAGCACTATGTATCAAATAGGGTCAATTTTGTTCCCATTTATGGCGTTACTTCGGCCCCATTACAAGCGTAATTTTGTGACTAATCTAAATTGAAAATTTACCTTCACCCTGCCAAAAGTAGTATAATTTGAATATTAAATATCAAACTGTAAACTGTTAACTTTCCACAGTTATGTCCCTAATTATGCCACATACTCATACTTTAGTTAACCCTTTGAGGGCCACGCATTTCTCTATGGGAGCCCCTGAATTTTTTTTTTCTCTCTCTAAGTAATTTAATTCGGTGTTTTGGAATCAACTTGAATAGAATAACTAAATTCCTAATTTTATTGGTACTTTTTCCCAAAATTCTGTACAGTAAATGCACCCAGTAATTTATCTAAAAGCGGAATTTTACGTCAGTAATTTATCTAAAAGCGGAATTTTACGTCACGGCCCCTAATGCACGTACTATAATATGAACATGAACGCTTTTTTAATGCTCATGGAAGTAAACCTCTTATTTACCAAGGTGATTTTCTGTTGAATCAAAATATATGAGTATTGATTCAAAATGCATCAGAGACACGTGTCTTACCTTAGATGAAATAGAAATGGGAGTGATACTTTCCAAATCAGCATTGCTGGCAGACTGAGGCGAGCTATTATCATCACGTGTGACTCCACATGGACTTACGAAGTAAGGCGCCATTAAAGCACTATGTATCAACTCGGGTCAATTTCTTTCCTCTTCATGACGTTACTTCCGTCCAATTACATGTGCAATTTTGTGACTAATCGAAATTGAAAATTTACCTTCACCTTACCATAAGTAGTGTAACTTGAATATTAAATATCAAACTGTAAACCGTGTTAACTTTCCACAGATATGTCCCTGATTATACATACCCCATACTCAAACTTTGTTTAATGAACTGCACATACCATAATATTAACGCTTTTTTAATGCTCATGGAAGTGAACCTCTTATTCACCAAGTATGATTTTCTGTTGAATCAAAATATATGAGAATTGACTCAATCAATTGACAATCTGCAATTTGACAATCTGCATCAGAGACACGTGTCTTACCTTATCTGAGATAGAAACGGGTGTGGTACTTTCCAAATCAGCATTGCTGGCAGACTGAGGCGAGCTATTGTCATCACACGTGACTCCACATGGACTTACGAAGTAAGACGCCATTAAAGCACTATGTATCAAAGGCGTATCGTCGTTGATAATGCTCAAAGGGAACGGTATGTAGAATGTTAGTCTTCCACACCTGCAAGGAAAGGAGTACAGTACATCTAAAATGTTGTATAATGTATCGATTCATTATACAAATGAACCTCTCAACAAGGGACACTAGGGGGACTGGATTTTTCGTCCCTTAAATAGAAGTGCCCCTTTTTCGGAGGTCTATGAATTGATGCATAACGTATGTTTCACCCAGTATAGCATCATAATAAAAGTAAACTATTTACATTTAAGACTTATTGAATATGTTTCGCATATACTAGATTTTGGGCAACATTCCCAACTGTCGATAGCTCTTATCCCAAAAGCAAATAGTAAATCACTTCACTCATGCTTCACAAAAAATACACCTGTAATTGCGACACAATAAACACACACAATGTGAAACAACCCCAAGAAGCCACATTACAAAGAACACGAACACCAACTGGCGGACAGAATTAGCTGTCTTAAGTAAACTTAAGCCGCGTAGCGTCGGTTAGTGTTACATGATAATTTGCATAAACACTAGATAAAATTCTAGTGTTTCTAGTGTCTTCACTTTAAAAAACAGAGTATTTTTTAAATTAAAATTCAATCAAAAATTGCGTAAAATCATGGTTTTGTAATTCATAGAAACTAATTTGAAGTAATTTGTTATGTAAATTTGCTATATGTCATGTAGTTTACAATGCAATACAATGTAAATAACGGGGTGCTTTCATATTAGTTTTTTGTAAAATGTTTCTCATAGGCACTATCCGTCGGAGCTGAGCACATATGAATAAATTAAAAAATATATGACTGTAAGTCTCAGCAAGAATTTTAAAATGCGTATTTGCTTATTTGAATGTCGATGTCAGACAATCCTTTACCAGTTAATTTTTAGTCAAAAAAAAAAAAAAAACCTTGATCTTCTATAAATTCAATATTTATTATGCATTTATTCATTAAGTTTTAAATTCTTTTTATATCGCTGTCCCTTGAAAAGATTGTCCCTTATTTAGAGATAAATACATGGGTGCCTTTATTAAAAGGGATTGGGACCAGAAAAAGGGTCAATTAAATAGAGGTGTCTCTTATTCGGAAGTGTCCTTTAAAGGAAGTACTACTGTAAATGAACAAAAGACGCTTCGGAGTGTGACGATGATGATTTTACTCCTTGAAAAATCAGATTTTTCACGAGAAAGATACGGGATATACAAAAAAAGTGACTGTAATATTTTCAGTATGCAGCGCTTCCTATTCAACAGTATTTTAACTAATTTCACAAACATAAAATTAATTATAGTAAAAAAAATAAATGCCTCAAAGAATCAAGATTTTTAACTGTATAATTCATTTTTAAAACTCGATACACATTGTGATAGTTGTTGTTTCTCAAAAATATATTGTGGTCTATGCACTGATAAAGTTTTAACATTTTTAGTATACATTGAGATTTGCTTATGTCAAGTGCAAGCGGAGCAGAGGGAAATAGTTCAATTTATTTATTTATCCAATCATTAATTTATCCGTTTATATTTATTGATTCGTTATTTCACTTATTTACTCATACATTCATTTACTTATTGATTTGCTACTTTGTTTATTCATTTATTGTTTCTCGCCCATCAATTACTTTAAAATTCATTTTATGAAATGCTTTTTCAAAAACGAAATGAAAGCTATTTTATTTTTCACTTTTCCTCAGACAAAAAGAAATAACTCGGATCTTGTCTAGAAAGATGTTTCGGCTGATTATATGTTCATAGGTACATGTGCACAGGCTGAAGGGTCGAAAAAACGACTCAACATTCATTCGGGGTGAGTAAAATAGAAATTTAGGTTGAAATTTGAGTGAAATATTTTTCGCAATCATAATACTTCTTTTACTACGTAAAAAGTAGTAAAAAATACACATTTTCTTCTTATTTTTTTTAAGGTACATATTTAGTTTATATAGAAAATAAAAATAAAATTTTAATACACGTTTCATTATAAAGTACCTTCTTCTTTCTTTATGCATTAAAAATTTCAAAAAGAGTCAAAAGCTTCAACTCGAAAAGGTACGTTATTTTTACTATTTTGCTCTGACCCACATTCCTTTACTTTCACATTTCCTGTAGTTACGTTGTTTTCCACTATTTATGCTGTTGAGACTAAATGTTAATTATAATGCAGAGAACGTTTAGAGAGTTAACTTGCTACTTGATTTTCAGAAAGATTTAAAATCATTAAAAGTAACTGCATAAGTAACTGCCATTTCAGGTCAATAAGTCTGTTACTGATTCTGATTTTTATAAAATTGATCGTCAGCAGTTTTTTACATTAAATGTTTATGCATTTTTTATCAACATCAATGTTTATATTCCTTTGGATCATTTAATTTATTTATCGTCTGCTCCTATACATTGTTTTTTTTTTTTTTTTTGAAATGGAAACGACAAAAGAAAATAAATAAAATAGTTTTAAAAAAATGATGAAAGTTGTTGTTAATTTTTATCGCTCGCTGTTGGCGGAGACTAATGTTTCAGTTTTTTTTCATTATGTAATTAAAATTTTTTTTTTCTAAATTGCTATTACAGTTTGATTTTGTTTACTTGAGTGAATAAGTAAATTTTTGATACTATTTCCTAAGAAGTGGAATAAAAGAAACAGTTACAATAAGAGTATGCAAGAAGTCTGTCATAGGTAAACTTATGGATCATTGTTCTAATCAATTAAAACTTTCTCTCAGTTCCAGTAATTGCCATTCTGAATTTGAGATTACCAGTAATAGACTCTTCTAATTTGCGTCGGTTTTACGATTATTACAAATAACAACTGTTTGTACGCAAATGTATTTAAGTTATTAAGAAGTACAAATTTAAAAACTTTTAAAGTTATCTACTTGGTTTTATTAGTAAGTAGCGACACACGTAATAATGATGGGACCTTTTAACTCATTATTGGTTTTGACTGTCAAATATAAATGAAAATTAAAACATGTCTAAAGCTTAAAAAAGAGTATACTGAACATCAAGAGATCGCACTCAAAACTCGTGTGCGCTGTTTTAATATGAAAACGTGTAAGTTAAAATAGCAATTCAATGAAACGGGACGGTAAAATGGGCCATCCCTTAAATACTATTACAAGTATATTTATTGCTTAATAGACATTGCTCACAGACTGTTAGATGTTTAATGCAATATAAAAGTGTGGAACCAACAAAAGCAAAACGATACCCATTTTCAGCAAAATAATATCTAGAAGTAAGACTTATGTCATAAAAAATTAATTAGGACTGGTAAGAAATAGATGTTCGTAACACTACTTAATCGAAACACTACTTCAATAACCAACAGGTAAATAAAATTTTTCTTTTGTTTATGTTAAGGACTAATATCTAATGGGATTTTAAGCCCTTAGCTATTATTTTTCTTCTTTAATTATCATTATATAAGCTCGTTTGTAACCAAGCATAGTAAGTTGCACATTGTTGATACATGGTTCATTGACAGAATATTTTCCTAAAGTGATAAATATATCTGTACCTCAAAGCCAGACTGACGTAAGTTACATTATCATTACTTTACAGGAGAGTCAAAATACGTTTTAGTGATGCATACAAAGGTTGGGTCGCGTGCTCTTTAAACACTGGTAAACAGTTACGAAGAAACTTTTGAAATAGAATTACATTGATATGGTACAATAAAGAATATAATTCTAGATACAATGCAGTAATAACCTTAAAAAGGCAGTTTTTGTGCTTACGCTAATCTCGCCCTGAGGTATACACTGTAAAAAAATGAATGTTGTTTTTTACAGCAAAATACAGCTAATTTTATAGTAATAAACTGCGAAAATTTGTAACTTTACAGTAATAAACAGTAAAATGTCTACTTTTGCAGTACTAAACAGTAAAATTGCTAATTTTACATTAATAAACTGCATAATTTCTAATTTTAAAGTTTATTACCGTGCAGCTTACAGTTTTAAACTAGAATATCTTCTACCAGTATTATACTGTTGTTTTTACAGTATAATATAGCTAAGTTTTACGGCAATAAACTGTAAAATTTCTAACTTTACCATAAGAAACTGCAAAATTGCTAGTTTTGCAGTTTTTTACTGTGCATTCTACAATTTTAAATCGGAACCTCGGCTGCCAGTATTCCACCGTAAAAACAACAGTTAATTTTTTGCAGTGTAGATATTCCTTTCCTTACAATGCGAGCTCTGTTTTGTCGGATATAAATTTTAACGCTGTAATTTGTTCTATAAAAAAATAACACTGCATAAGAGCTCTCCTTACCTGTCGTAGATGTACATGTCATCCTTTCCACCCTCTAGAATGTCCCACACGGGTTCTTCTTCAGTCTCTTGGTGTACCTCGAAGGACACTCTGTCCTGCAGCAACAGCATCTCAGCTCGAGAGTGTGACAACTTGGAATTGACGATCATCATAGAGAGATCTTTCATCCCATAGGAACGGTAGCGTTGCAACATTTCATCGAGCCTGTTCAGGTGAGTGTGGAAAAAGTATACCTTCAGATATTTTATTTACTACAACTTGTGTTTCGTTCATGCTTCAACAATATGTTTCCATTAGTTGTCAGCAATACGTGAATGTAGTGCTGATTTAATAAAAATTACAACAACGGTAATATATTTGCCTTGCATTTCGGAAGTTGTCAGTTTTAGTTTAAAAGTGAGCCCATGTTTTTTCGCCCCGACACCTATAATAGTCATCAAAATGTATGGTAGCAAGTGTACAATGAAGCAAGAATTGATTTTTAAAATATGAAAGTTATGAGAAAAAAACAGAAAAATGTACGACCAAATAGAAATACTAAAATGTACCTTAGACCAGTGGCGTATCCAGGGGGGGGGGTGCCAAGGGACCAATGCACCCCCCAAGATTTTGTAAGACTATAAAAAATGGTGGCACCGAATTTTGAAAAAACATGTAACCTTCATGTAAATATGTTTCAGGTTTTTTCAACGAAAAATACTTTATGGACACTGAAATATTGTAATATTATTTTCTGTTTTCGACAATAAGAAGCAAAACTAATTGTTATTCTGTAATTGTGGAAATGTAAGAGGAACATGAGCGATGTACCCGCGCCTCTCACAAACATTGTTAGATGTTTAAGCTTCCTATTAATTGCAGATTATTTAAATGATTTAAATGTGTTTAAGCATGCTCCTCCTCTTATTTTCTCTTTTTTAAAGATTATTTTGAACAATTGTCATATTATTATTTTACATCGTAAAGAAAAAATCAACAAAACACCAGCTTTTTTTCTTTTTCGCAATGTGATAAATTCAGGGTGTCCGCGCATATGGAAAGTCAGGGAAAGTCATGGATTTCAAATATGATCGAAATTGGTCATGGAAAGTCATGGATTTCAGCGAAAAATGTCCAAAAGTCATGGAAACTGACTGTTTATCATGGATTTTAGCGCTCCGGACCGATTGAAATTTTTCCCGCGATCTCGGAAGAACGAAAACATTTCCGCCGTCATTCTACTTCGTTATTGGGTGCAATCTGATTTGTCAATTACAATTTCCAACAAGTTGCATTGTGTTGACCAATCAGATGAATTCTCAACGTTAAAACCGTGAGCGGCGAATTTTGTGTAACTGCGCATGTGCGCGGACTCCCGTCATCTGATAAAATATGACCTTGAACGACAAAAAGATAGACTCGATGGTTTTTTTGATGGTTTTTTCCCCGGCATAGGCAGATTTGCCTTTTACATTTGATCTCCCCCCCCCCCTACCCGCTTCATTTGATTCCTTTTTCTTTTAAAACTTGCTTGAATCTTTTTCTTTCGAGGAGTTTTATGCAAAAGAAAAACAAATTAAAAAACGATGTTGAATTTTAAAGAATCGTGTAGGTAGGGGGGGGGCAGGAACTCAACGATTCGCCTCACTCATATCAGGATCTAAACTTACAGTAAAATTTATGGACAGACAGTTCATTGCTACATGAAAGTACGTTTGAGGACAAGCACGGTGGGGAGGAGGGTGTCGGTAGGAAAAGATCGTTTTTTGACCTCAAAAGCGAACGGACTTCTATTGCTGTGAAACGCAGTCGCCATGTTTGGTCATTTGCTTTGCAAGATAGAATATTAAGTGAATAATTTTCCAAAAACAAAGCAGAGTTGTTTTTTTTTTTTATTTTATTTATTTATTTATTTTTTTTTAAGTTATGGAAAATAGTTCGCAAAAGTCATGGAAAGTCAGGGAAAGTCATGGAATTGAAAAGTCCAGGTTGAGCAGATACCCTGTAAATTGGATTTTTGTTTAAAAACTTATCGCACATTTAAAAAAAAAATGTGTTTTATATTAACACTTACATTGAAACATTGCTCATTTCAGCAGTAAATTTTTACCTTGGAGAAAAAGGGATCAGTTTCTACTTTCTTTTCTCATGGGATGGAATGAAAGTTTTTATTTTATTATTAAAAGTTTTATTAGAAATGAATAAATAAACAAGTTGAAATATTAATGAAGGAATGCGAATGCATGAATTAATCAATAAGCACATCTTGGATTTAAAAAAAAAGGAGTAAGTAATAGCTGAAAAACAAAAACAATTTTCCAGAAAGTGCAAAATATTACAATATGTGTACAAAATTTTGAAAATGAGTTGTATATATTCCCTTTGATTTTTAAGTCTATTTATATTTGAATCGCAATCATGCAATCGACTATAGGTTTAAGAATATAGTTAGTATATTGCTAGGTGGATGGCGCAGAAGAGTTAAATGTTTTAATATTCCAATTTGCCCCGTTATTTAAATCTTATCCCAACGTTCCCCAACATCTGAAGGACGTTTAAATGGACATTTTGTAGAATATGCATGAGAAAATGCGTGCATATAAGCTACGAAAAATCTTATCTTTGATGAAACAAAAATAATTATAAAATAAAACTTCATAAAAACCAAAATGTACAAAAAATGTCATTTTGGTACTCTCGGACCTTCAAAAATATTTTTTATCATGCAACTATTTTTTTTTAATTATAAATGATCTATCAATTTTCCGATGAAGACTTGAGTGCTTTTGGTTTGGGATTTTTTTTTCGTAATATGTTTATTGTTCTTGCATGATATTCATTTTTGTGAAAAAAAAAAAAGAGCAACGTTCAATAGAAAAAATTAAATCGAAATACTGCGTTTTAAAAGTTTCACCATATTTCTTGATTTTTTTTCCTTTCTCATCACAGTGTCGATGCTCGATGTGCACCCCACAAAATCAACTCCTGGATACGCCACTGCCTTAGACAGATTCATGATAGTAATGAAGTACTATGTATGAGTCGGGGGCTTATGGTTTTTCTCTCAAATAAATAAAATTTCATCTTTCAGCAGTAATATAGTTTAGTGAATTTATACGACGACACAAAGAGAAAATGTTCACTTCTCGAAATTCAAAATCTACAAAAAATAAAATGGAAATAACGAAAAAATATATTGTAGACCATTATTGCAAGAAAATCGAACCTTTAACGATATAGAAACTCTTAGTAACTACTTATTTGGATACTAAATTCAAATTTTACGCTAAAATTTTGATGATGAAGGTCATTTTATTGAATAACTTTCGCCTATAAAAATTATACGCAAAAAAGCCTGTGCAATACATATCTTGCTTAAACGACAATCAAATGATCAATGTCTTCTAAGAATTCAAGAAAATAAATGTATCGTGTACACATATAAAAACGTAAAAAAAAAGTTTGAAATACTTATTAGATTCTCTTTTATCTAATATAAAAATGTACTAAAATAGGGATTGGAATTAATTTCGAAATAATTGATGTATTTGTTAACATCTGACATTGAAATTGCGACAATGAAATCTCAGTGGAACGCGTAAAAGACGCAATTTTATAAATTATTTCTATTGACTTAAAATTAGCGGAAAATTATTTTAGAAGTCTAAGCTCGTACATTAAAATATTTTTCCTGTAATTTCTTACATAAACAATTAAATATATTTCTGAAATATTTTTCGTATATTGATGATCTTAACCGATGAAGAAAGAACTTTACAGACATTCCTATTACAAACATCAAGAATTTTAACTTTTAAAAATTAAGTAAAAAAGTTAAATCATGAAATTCCAACATCGATAGACATTTTTTTAAGGTTTACCAAACAATTTTCAATGCAAAAAAGGGTAATCTTAAAAATGCTCATTAACAGGAAGCAATAATGTAAAACTCGTGCATGGAAAGTTCTGTCAACAAAGACAGACCCAGATATAAAAATTTGCAGTTAAGATTTTTAAGCGTTCTAAGTTGTAAGTAGTCTACTAGTGACTAAGTTTACTAGCGACAAACTAACAGAGTAAATTAACTGAAAAATAATGAAATAATATTTGTGATAAAATATGACTTAAATGCACAAGCAGCGTAAGTTGTTCTCTAATTCTTTAGAAATTACAACACATGGCTATTTCGAAGCTACAATGAAGCATCTTCCAGCTGCAAATTTAGCATTTCTTTTTAGTATAAAAACTGGTGTCCACGTGGCTAAAGTTGTGTTCTCTCACTACTTTTGTGTTGTTTGTTAAAAAATTTTGCAGTGATAAAGAGGCTCCTTTGCAGCAGTGAAATAGCTACATGTTATTATATTAGTAATCTCTGCTTTATTTACATTGCTTTCCCTATAAATCACAGATTATTGAATCTTCAGTAAAATAGTCAGCTTACTTGGACGCCTGCTGCAGACAAAAATATCAAGAGGCTTGAAGTAATGCCACCAATGTGACATTTCCTCTCGTTTCCAGCATCGGTTCCCGTCCGTTAACGGACCATTGGGGAGCTTTCTTGCACTCGGGGGGTCTGGCGGATGCGACAGCCAGAATTAGGCAGATGACTGGCCCTAACAGCCACCGGTGCATCCCCATTTTGTGGTAAAGCTAAAAAGATAAATAACATTGAAAAACAAGTTTTGACGAATTTTCTGTTCCTCAATGTTCTATGGGTGTTTCTTACAAATTTCAAGGTGATGAAAAAGAATATGCTTGCAAAAATGTTCAATCACCTTCCAACTTTAAGAAATTTTATTTATACGTTTTGGATCATGTAGGCTATCTCATAGGAGTTATAAGTATATTACATTTTTCTTTGAGACGCATTTGATCATAGACGTGTTTTTTTTACTTATTAAAGTGATATAACACGTAAAAAGACAGTAAAAATATAATCTACTTTGATATCTGCCTTAAATTGTTCATATAATGCAGATTAATGGCGATTGTTCATCGATGGCTCGAATACTAGCTTGAAGGAAATATTACTCCACAATACAAAAGCCCTGACATCTGTGCCAAAAGCTTATTCTTGCATAATGAAATAATCTTACGAAAATGTACAGAAAGGGACTACTCACACCATAATTAGAACATATGTGCAGATTTTAAGCACATTTTAAGTAAATGTCATTCTTATTCGTCTGCAACTCGATTATAATACGAACTATTGCTGTTTTCTATGCGAGTGGGACGGCAGGACAAAGCATGAACATTATATAAAAAAGAAATGGCCTGAGAGCAAACAATGTATTGCTGATGAAAAAAAATATCGAAGATGTTCCTCTAACCGATTTATAAAAAAAAATATTCTCCCACATTTGCACACAAACAATTGATGAATGAATTTCATTAAAGCAAGGGATAAAGAAGGGTGTGAGCTTCAATATTTGAAGAAACAGTTCCCATCACTGATTTATACAAAAATTAAGGAGGGTATTTTCATTGGTCTACGAAGGATGAAAGTTTGGAAGTTAGTTAAGTGCTTTAGAAAAAACAGCAAAGGATTGATTTTAAAAATGTTGCGAAAAAAATCTTAGGGAATAATAGAAGCCATAATTATGAAAAATTAATTAAAGCCTTGTTAAAAATTATATTTGGGTGTTCAATGTCATTGAAAATTCAATTATTAGCTCCTGACTTAAATTTTTTCCCTGAAAGTATGGGAGCTGTGAGCAACGAGCATGGAGAGCGCTTCCGTCAGGATATTTCTGCGATGGAAACTCAATACGAGTATCTAGAACGGTGGACTCGCAATAAGCTAGGCAAATACTGTTGGAATCTAATTTGATAAGTTTGTGATGAGGCTTTTAAGAGAGCATTCGCAGTTAAGACATTTACAACTACATAAAGTATGAAATTTAGGAACTTTTTTTCGAGTATCATTATTTTTTCCACTAAGACTCGCTTCAATTCTTCTGAATTTTTTAACAATACGCATAATAAAAGCATGATGAAGAATGTGCTCAAAAGCAAACGTTCAAAATGAGCATTGCTTTTAATATTTACCTCTTACTCTATAATTTCAAGTTTTCTTATCGAAACAAACCAACAATAACAAAAATTACTTTTTAGTTTCAATAAACTGAGAAATTTTTCAAGATTGTTAATATATTAACTGACAGGGAAAAAGTTTTTGTAGACATACAAATCCCATCTCTAGTAAACTTGACAATGGTCCAAGATTGACTGAATCAAACTCAAGAGTATTCAAATCGCAAATGACTAAAGCAAATGACTGTAGACTTATTTTTGCCTTCTCCAGTTTTAATTTAACATTTTTTTTCTGGCAACAAAAAATTCAGAGAAATTTGGAATGATATATTTTTTACTTAAAAAGAAAAGTTGCAATTTTTTTTTCCATAAAAATTGCTATTTTTAGAGAATGTTTTTATTAATCTTTTTTTTTATTTTTTTTCGAACTATTTATATTCATGCATTTATATATTTATTTATAAATTTTGAAACTAGCTCATAATTATTTTGTTTTTAATAAAATTATTGTGAAAATGAAAAAAATAAATAAATGCTCATCAAGTCATTTATTTGCTAAAAAATATCCCGCACAAACAACAAAAAGTTATTTTTAAATAGAAAAGCTAATATATTAGGTTCATTTGCACTGCATAAAAGGTGCTCTTGCTTTATTTGTGTATTTATTATTTTTTAGATATTCAGCTTCAAAATTATATGTTGCGAGCGATTTTTGTTCTTAAAATTCTGCTTTTAACTGCTTGCTCATAAAATTATGTGGTTTAATATTAGAAAAATGGCTTAACTCCAAGTGTTTCTCATACAAAAACTCATTAACGATTAAGTGTACTGAAAAATAAACCTAAATATTTCAGAATCGGAATTTGATATAGATTCCATGCAATCATTTTTACATAAAGAAAGGAAGTGTAGTTTGTTTTTTTTTAAATCACAGTTGAGTTTTAAAAAGGTATTTTTGACAAGGTTTTCAAGATTAGCTAACTTAGAAATCATTGATCTGGTATTATCAACTTGATGTTAACACTATAAGATATAGTAGGCTCATTTAGTTCCCGGTAGAAATTCTTGTTTTACACTATACGTTATGTTGCTGCAGAAGGTCTCTTTGTTATGAACATTTGAGGAAATTGGTAGGCACTATAGTATCGTTTCGAATTTGTATCAGCTAGAACCAAACAGAGAACATGAACACGTAATTATGTTTAAGAAAACCGGCTTTATTTAAAAAAATATTGTAAAAAATATTGCAATTAATTTTAATACATGAGCACATACACAGACTTTTATTTTTAATCAAACACAAGTTATAGTTTAGTTAAAAAATAGTTTTAGTGTAATTTACAATATTTTTATTTTTATAAAACAAAATATTTCGATACAATAAATCTTGTTCTTGTCAACGGCTTTGATTTTCAAATATTTTAATTGTAAAAACGAAAAAAAAAGGGAAATGAAATACAACAATGGTACTCAAGTAGACACTTCTATTTGTTCATTTAAAACCTTTTGTTTCAATTGTTAATTATTTTCTACTTAAGCTCAATAATTATTTGACTTAAATTTCTTAAAATATTACTTTGCACTAAGCATTTCGTTAACGTACTCGTACATTGTATAGTTTTGTCAAATTGTTAAGTTCTGTTTGTGAGTAATTTGCGAACGTTCAGTGCATTTACACTAAAGCAGACTTTAAAATTTGAATGAATTTTAAATAATTACATAAAACACCAGGCAGCATCGTTTAGTGAATTTTTCATCAATTAAGCTTCAGTTACTTGCTACATTGTTACACATAATAATCAGCAATTGTTTTTTTATATTATTTCATAGAGTGTAAAAGAACTAAAGATGCGAGCTCATTCCATACATAGAATTTCTATTCTGATATTTAGTTCTTAATTATTACTTTGAATAAGAATCACATAAAATTATCCGTCATCTAAATACGATATTTTGTGTCTAATCTTCAATTAAATAATCTTCTACAAGAACGCGAGGTTTCATTGCATGTTATGCAATTAATTCCAATTTTAAATGATTTTACAAGTTTTAGTCTTTTTCTGAAGAAGAACAATTTGCAAAGATGCAGTTTTTAATGAATATAATAATGTAAATAACAAAGTAAAAAAATGTGAACAAATAGAATGAATGTATTCACTTACTTTAATTCCTATTCTCCAGCTACGATATTCTGCTTCCCAGATAACGTAGTTACTATGGGACTTTCGCGTCTTGCCCAATATCTGATTCTAGACAGCGATAGGCTGCAAATTGGTGTAACAACTGTTGACAGCTTCTTTTCGGAGCTATCACGTGTTGACTCTTGACCTCGAACACGTGATAGCAGCCGAAAGAAAACTTTCCCTCGCCGCGGATGCGTACTAACTGCCACCAATTAATTAGTCCGGAGATGACTAAAATGCTTTATTGTCAATGACTAGATGTCGCCTCCAAATGGTAGGAGCGTTCGAAAAAAAAAAAAAAACTCTCCAGAACCACTTGGAGTCAGGGGGCCCCGAACTAAAATTTTTGGGAGGGGGAAAATTATCAATTTGCCGAATAAAGCTCCAATTTTACCGAATGATAAAATACAAGCACGCACACATGTCGTATATGCATAACATTTAGTGAGAAAAAACATTTGGCATCTTTTAAAAAACAATTCTAAAAACTGAAAAGAACAAATAATCTCAATGTTGCAATGTTATCTTCGAATTGCCGAATCGTCAGCAAAATGTGAAGAATACGGAAATTATTTCTAGGTCACAGTGACCTCCAGTGACCTCTCATCGAGCGTTGCTGCTTGGAATTGCACCTACTTTCTTCGTCGAAAAAAACGGATCAAAATGAATACGCTTTTATGAAAAAATGCTTGTATCAGTTAAGAAATTAATAACAGTTAATTTCATAAACAAATTCATGAATAAAAATATACTTATGTATGTATAAAGGATAAACCTATATTGAAATTGAAATGAAATACACAAGTCAAAAAGTATGTTTTCATATGTATATTTCACTAATAAAAACCAGTAAGCTATGCATAACATGATTGCCAAAGTGTGGGGTGGGCGTTTGGGAATGAAATAAATAAAAATATCAGTAGTAGGGTTTCGCCTGGAGCATCCCAGTTTTAAGGCCGAACTACATTGCTAATCATAGAGTACATGAATTTGATATTTTGCTATTTCCAGACACAACGTACTTAGATTTGGCACAGTATAATCTATGAAGGCTCTTGCGCCATTAAACCAAATAAAACCAGCCAACCAACGTACTTGAGCAACTTCCTGGAAATGTGCAATGGGGGAGTTTCCGAAATTTCAAAAGTATTTTTTTCTGAAAGAACATGCTTCAAAGCGAAAGAATTGACCGTTTTTTTAAATTTTTTGACACATTTATATATTTTTTATGAATTATTTTAACCGGTGCGCAGATCCTATTCCGAAAAAAAAATCTGCGCATGACGTCAGTGGTGCACGTAAGCGTGAAATCTAATTGGTTGTAGTGAGATGACGAAGGTCGTGACGTCAACGATTTCTGCGATTGGATAACTCAAATCAAGCAAAATGGTGTTATTATTGGAAAGAGAGCTGTTAGGTGCACCACTGACATCAAGAAAACCACGCCCCGTTTTCAAGGTAGGGTATTTAAAAAAATTAATGAAAAATAAACTGTTGGGAAAATTAAAGTATTTTCCGGGCCCATGTTATTTTTTTATATGGGCGATTCTCTGTAAACTCGTCATTTTTCACACGAAATCTGTCCGGGCACGGTTTTTTGAAATGTTCGTACAATTATAATACTGTTGCTCAGAAAATGAATTTATTACTTTGGTTTGAAAGAGGGCCAATTGAAGCTTGTGTTTTTCTGATAAATTGTGATAGGGGGAAAGTCCCCCGCCTGGTATAACTAGGCAGGGGACTATGCCAGGTGACTGTGTTTTTGCTCTTTGTTGCGTAATATCTGCAAAACTATTGGAACATAATTAGTTACGAGACTACCTATAAATTTAGGCACAAATCGTGGACATAATAACTATTATTTTCATAATTAAACTAATTGACATTAATAAAATCACTTCCCAGAGGACTGTTTTCGCAACGACCCTGATGCATACTTTCATCACAAATGTGGCTCTCAAACTAAGCAAAGTAGCGTTTCAACACCGTTCTCGGCGATTTTGGCAAATTCACACTGATTATTTTTAACTTCATGCCAAAAAGAATTTGTAAAAGTTATAGATTTTTCGTATTACAGCTTTGAATTTGTTGCAGGGGACTGTTTGAAAAAACTTCGGACAGAATTTACATGACAATTTTAAGTTTTAGAAATACGTAATTATACCTTATTTCATAAGAAAAATATAGCTTCATTATTCTATTTTTAGATATTAATTGCCAAATTTGTGTAGTGTTAATAGGTTTTTTGAAATACTATCTTTAACAGTTAGACTATGAGATTGGGACAGCCAGGGGACTGTGTTTTTGGCGCTTAGATAATTTCTAGAATAAAAAATTAAATTGTTATCACTCCAAATACAATTGGGCCACAAAGTATTAATGCTTTACTTGTATTAAGAGAGATAATTTCTTCATTACACTTTATTATTTTTGAAATACTCAGTCCGGACAGCCAATTACCAGTTTACAGAGAATCACCCTTAAATCAATACAATACTTGAGGTTCCTGCTAAAGGGAAAAACGTTTTGAATTTTCTTCGTAGTTCATTTATATACATTATTTTTAAGAAAGAAGCGTTTTTGAAAATGTTTCAAGTTGACTGATGCAAGCAATTGAATTGAATATTATTTGTTTTTAATTTTAATTCTTACGCATTGTTTTGGTCTCCTGCGTAGTACAAGAAAAACGGAATTTTTAAAGTTGAAGTAAAATGTCCAATTATGCATAAATAAATTATACTTCGCGGTTTAAAAAGCACTTCGGACACCTTTAGTGAATTCACCCCCAGAATCCAAATATAATCATAGTTTTCCCCAACCACTTATTACTTCTTGTAAAAAGATCTCCCCCCTCCTTCACTTTTCCCTCTTTTTTTTTTTTTTTTCAAAAAAAACTTTTCTCCGATTTCATAGCCGTTAAATAATATTTGAAGGACCATGGAATATTTAATTAAACATCCATATTTAAGGTAAGTAGAGGCAAGTATAAGGTAAGAGAGGTGAAAATTTCACAAACATAAGAAGCTGTAGCAAGCAGTGAAATTACTGCTTGCTAAATATTTGAAAACTAACAGTCCCCTAAATATTTGAAAACTAACAGTCCCCTAAATATTTGAAGAAACCTGAGTACTTAATTTTTTTTTTCCACCTTTAAGTAGTAATTTTAGTACATTTATTTTGGTTTTAGGTAGATAATTTATATAAGGATTGATTGATCAATTGACTCTTGAATCAAAATCAATTCACGTAAAGAAACCTTGCATTCATAAAATTGTCAAATAAACAAATTTGGCTTTCTACATCTTTAAAACAAATGAGGGTGTTTTGGAAAATTTTTATTTTTATGAAATACACATATTTTATTTGCACCCTTTGTGAAAAATTGAAATGCTTGGACTGCCGAATAACTCTTTTCTGCAGAATTGCCCATATGCTTCTTGCCGAATAACTCTTTTCTGCAGAATTGCCCATATGCTTCTCTCACCTTGCAACACACTTACCCTATGTACATATGTACATTAACATTATGCATAATCTTAATGTACAAAGAGTATTCAGCATTTCATCTATACATTTTAATTTGACTTTTTTTCCACATCCGCACGTTATATGTAAATACAAAGTATAGAGACTCAAAATATCCATTTTAACTGTCCCCGAATGAGTTAGCACGAGTTCTCTTGCAACGTTTGTATATTCATCTGGTTTTATTTACATACTTATATGTATATAGCACAATTAAAAGACGGTACATCATAAGAAAGTTGAAATTTCGTAAGTATACGGTCTCTATTGGTTAAGATAAGCATATCTATATTTTGGTTGAAATCATAAGCTTCAAAAGTTCTTTACTACTTGTGTGGAAAATCAATATTTATACCAATGCAGACTGAAGCATTGACATAATGACTAATTATCATTATGTGATATATCTATAAGCTACCCATTCCAGTGTATGTTCGGATATATAGACGATATTTAGCAGAGAGAGAAAAATAGCACAATTATTTTCCAAATCAAGATACTATATTTAAAAATATCATACGAGTCGTCTTTTACTGCACACAAACTAATAAACATTGAAAAACTTCTGTATCTAGAAAGGATCGCTGAGCAAGAAACAAAAATTTTAAAAAATGTTACCAACTTACGTAAACACGCAGATAAAGGTTAATGTTTTAAAAAGAAAGTAATTAAATATCTGTAATTTCAAAGTCAAAAATAATACACTCCAATATATCAAGTCAAACTACAAATAAAAGGGTGTCTTAAAATATATTTTGCCAAGGCATAATTTACTCTAAGGCATTAAACTTATATTCGCCTGTTTCGATTTCACATACCACATTGTCACTGCAAAGTACGTCTCAACAAACAAGAGTCCTGTACCACCAGGAAGCCAGCATCAACTATTCATATTTCCTAAACCCAACACTTGTTCCAAAATGTTCTACTACGTCCCCTTCTGAGCTCCCCTAAATGATGTTAGCCGTTCTACTAACGTTGGGAAGTGTAGCTCTAGGACATAGCATCCTTATATAGGATGATCACGTTCCGTGCTCTTCCGCATCTTCTCAGATCGGAAGAGGATGACGGGATGTCGAACATTTTTCTGCCCGCACGTGATCCAAATGTTAAAGGAGACTTCAACTGGATCTCTCTCAAAAACGAATCAACAGTTCTTCAGACCGACAAGAACTTCTTTAACGGAATTTATTTTTTTGGAGGAAATTTCAATTTTTTTAGATAATTTTCGTTGGAGCCAACTTCTTTCGGTGCGATGATAGAAAAATTGAAACATAACTGAAATAATGGAATGGAAGTGTCGATCGGAACAACGGCATTTTTTATAAATTTATAATATTTATTTAGTGAGCAATGAAAAATTGATATTTATTTTCCATTTAGACCTCGTTTGCCTTGTGGTTCCTTTTGCAGATTGCCCCCGGAGTATGGCACTGGTCGAATGCCTGGTGTACCACTTCCGCAGACGTCTACTGGCCCCTGTTCTTCGGGTAGTAACGGCCCTATCCTCCACACACACACACACACACACACACACACCTACACACATCTCCTCCCCCCACACACACTTATCGCAATTCAATATTGTGAAAAACATAATTTGAATTCAAGATGTCAAAATTCATTTTTTTCCTTCACTGCTTTGCTAGCAAACAAAATACTTTGAGACTAGAGCACGGAAGCTCTATGCCGTTATTTGCATGCGTCAATTATATGCGCCTTTTGTAAAATTTACATCCACTGTGCTATGGACACTGGTTTAACACTAATAATATTTGTTTTGTATTTGTTGCAATTAAATTCCATATAATGAAAGCTCAAGAAATAAATCAAGAGAATCAATGAGCATTTTCATTCTAAGTATTCTTCTCCATCATTTACGAACATAAACTGCAAACTAACTTCATCGTGTTGTAGGTTTAGTGAGAAATTTCGCTGTACGTATGTTACTTTTGTCACTGTTGAAAATTCACTGAAGTTGAAAATTTCATTGTTGAGCGGTAATGCCAAACGATCTAGAAGTGAAGTGAACTGTTCTCAGCTATGGAGATATGACGTCACCCCCTTATATATGATGTCAGTGTACGTCCTTCTCTTGTGCTCTGCTTTGTCTTCAGGAAAACATGTAGTTCTTACGTTGTATGCTTTTAAAATACAAACATTTAAAAGATGTTCGTGTTGATTTTAATAAATGTTTTTACCTTTTACAATTCCAAAAACACTGCCTCTGCCTTTATATTTGGATTAACAACAGACATTACTGTTATTTTTTTAATTTTCTTCTTTTGGTCAAACGAAATACAACACTTCAGCACGGAAGCTCCCCGTCGCAATTTGTATGTGAGTTTTCTGTGTCCGTTGTAAAATTTAACTATCGTACTTAAAGTTTTGCGTCACCATGTATTTGAATCAGATGATAATATTTCAGATTTTTTTTTTAAATATTACCCGCTTTCAAATGATCATATAATATAGTAGTATTTAGGTAAAATAAGCCAAAGAACCACCTGGTGTTGATAACTCGATTTTGTTAAAAATTGCAGATACCACTTTTGTGCTTAGCACGGCCGTATGGGCATTGAATTAACAATGCCTTTGTTTATCAATTGCCAATTATCTTTGTTTTTGTATTTGTTACAACATATCCATCAACGAAATTGCAACATTTACATTCTAATTTTTTTTCGTCATCATTCTCAAACATTAGCTGAAAACGAAGTTCATAGTGTAGTAGTTTGTGCAAATCACTTCCATTGTGTGTAAAATGGTTCTTTTACCATTATTAGAAATTCCTCCTCAAATAGAAAATTCATAAACCCATAATAATTTTAATAAATAGTATAAAATCGGACTCTCGCACTTTACATGACTTTCCTTTTCTTCAGAATGAACATTCTAATGCTTGTATTTACCTCTTTATTTTCTCCCGAATCTAAACACATTTATAAACATTTTTAACTAATAATTATTTATTATTACAATTTGGCATACATAATGTACATTTTTAAAACCTAAAATATTCTTAGTTTTGTTTTTAAACCGCGCCATAAGAAGTTTTCAGAAATGAAAAATATTTCTTAAAGCTCTCATAAAATAATTAAAGATCTTTTTATAGACCGAACCAACTTCACGCTTAACTTTCTAAAACAAAAATTAAAGAACTTTAAAAGCATTCATTGCTATCGTTTATTAAACTTAGAGACATTTCATCATTGCTTACTCCTTAGATAAGCAGGCGAAAGGTCCTACATTGTTTTATCTAGTGATTGCAAGATAAGTGCTGTGGACAGTGATCAATTTTACTGGAGGTTAAAATCTCCGAACTTATAAAGTTACATAACCATACAAGTACTATTTTGATGATCACTTAAAGGTCGAAAAGTTTATACGATTTTTTTTCCAGGAAAAAGTTTCTTAGAATATTATAACATTGGAACCCAGATTTTACGTTGCTCAAGAGACTGGGTTAAAAAAGAGTAAAATAAGGGGAAATGTAAAATGTGAGAAGTACATAGAAAGGTCCTGCTAAAAGGACTTGTCGTAAAAAAACGTAACTTACAAGAAAAACGTAAATTCGGAGTTTTACTGCATTTACATAGTTGCAGCAATAATTCATTTGATGCAGCAATGAAAGTTTACTTAAAATTTGCTACTTGTGTTGTTAGTTTCTCAATTAAAAGCGAGGGGCACTTGCACTATAAAGCTGTAATGCGACTGAAAGTTGTGCGTCTTAATCGCTTTAGCTGGCAGCAAAAACCTTTCTGTGATTCAATTATGAGTGCAATTAAGTTAAAAGTGCATTATACTTTGTCTTGCATAAAACTGAAACATATAAAAACTTTTCAGGAACAAAGAAATTATTTTTTTCTGCACCGTTTATCTAGGGCTCTAAGACAAAATATTTATAAAACGTAACGCAAGAACGTTCGTGGGCAACAAGTGAAGTAAGAAACAAATGAGCAACTGATTATAGAGGCATTAAAGCCGGGAAACACCTAAAGTATATCTTATATTGATGTAAGACGCTATGATTAAAATTTCTACTAGTAGTGGATATTTTCTGGCTAAATAGCAGATAGTCTATCCATAACAAAACCTCAATGCATTGTGGCAGTTCCGTGAAGGACCAAACATAAAGGTAGCTTGGTTGATTTTTTTAAATTACTTAATTTAGAAGCAAATATAGTCAGGGTAATCTTAAACAAGAATTTTTAACTAAGTCAGAAACTAAATGGAAAATAATTTATTTTTTAAAGGTAGTGCAATTTTAATGAAGCAAAATAAAATTGCCAATGTATAAAATAACATCTTTAGTTCCATAGCCTCGCAAAATGACTATCATTAACATAATATTGCATAGACTGCTACAATGTAAGAAAGCACCTTTAGCAACTTCAAAAATTGCTTTCAAACTAATTTCAGTATTAAATAATGCAAGAAATTATGCATAATATCGTCAACGTAATGTTGTGGAAAAAGAAGGGTATGAATAACATTTCCTGAAATTCACCTGGTGAATGTAGTGTTGAACATCCTTCTAGTTTTTTTTTTAATCCAATATACTATTAACTTTAAAGTGGCGTTAAGTTAACAGAAATGGCTGAAAGTTGCCCCACTTTACTATATTTTAATTGTTGACTCTTCTATTTATTGCTAACAGTTACAAAAATTGCTAAATCCATATATGTATTCAATCACATCGCTCAGATGAGAATCAGAAGCATGAAAATATTCTGAACTACAATGTGGTAGTTTGACAGGAAGGCAACAAGACTGGACAGGTCATTTTCCCCATTGTAATTTCCTTTATTTACGATTATATCGTCCCTCACATTCAGCGCCATTTTTTCCCTAGCACAGTCCGTCATTGCTAAAATAATAAGAGAAAGGAATATCGAAGAATAAAAAGCTATTTGATGTTCTCATGGCTGAAAGAACATGTTATTTACGATCGCCCGGGCAAGAGGGATTTTTTTCTTCCCCTTACCCATCTGCAAGCAGGATTTGGGGGAAAAATAAAGATGGCAGGATAAAGAAGAGAGACTTTTTGATATGTGATAATAATCTAGAGATGAGTGGACAAGGGCCCAAGGCCGGATGTCCAGATTGGCTATTCCCTGACGTCTCGAGGAACCGGACTTTGGAAATGGATTTATGTCCACTCGGGAAGAAGAAATAACTTCTGAGATGATCGCAGATTTTGGATTTGTTTCTGAAAATGGAGGAGATGTATGTAACAAAACTGTCAGGCCGATGTTCGATGAGGGAAGAGGGAGAATTGTTTGAGATGTAACCAGAAAGAAGAACTAATCACACACAATGTATTGCGGTTTTTTCTTTCCCAATTAATAGTGAAGTGAACATTCCTTGAAAAATTTTCAAGTTCAAGTTCATTTAAGAAGACTTGTTTCGCAGCATAACTTCTTGTGAATATTTGAGCTCTCTTGAGACATAAGATTGATTTTAAAAAAAAAAATTGAAGACTAGGAAAAATCTTTTCACACGTAGCAAAATATAAGTTTCTTCCTAGTGAAAAATAATCACGGAATTTACTAACTCATAGAAAATGTTTTTTGTAGACATAGATGATTTGTATCATTTCGTAAATTAGATAAAGTGTTAAATGCATACTGTTTTTATAGTTATGTTTTCTTTTTCAACCAACATATTTTACCAACTTTTGTTAGCGTCTACTGATATTCACGGCAAATTCAAATATGATTAGAAAATCCTTTCTTGTCATTTGGAAAGACAAATTGGATCAAAAATAGTTAAGTTAATGATTGGTACTTGTATGAGGAAAGTTTGATCGGAGTCATTTAAGTTAGCTGTTAATTAAGGAAATTATGCCATACCGGCAGAAAAAAAAATCTTAAGAAATGCTACTTTTTCTGAGAGTTTAAATGCTATTCTGAGATCAACGGCAGGATATACTGGTACCTAGATTATCTTTGATATTCTTAGACAAGGACAATTCAATGCGTTAAAAATCTCTTTTAACTGTAAAAAAAAGGGTAAGATTACGATTGTTCAAGAGGCCTCAGACGGTTGATGAAAGTCTATTGGGGGGGGGGTAGTTTATTATTAAAACCAAAAGCAAGTCTAGCGAACATTTTAGATTTTTATTACATGTCTGAAAATGGCAAAAAAAAAAAACATTTTTAGTGCAAATATTCACAGTCATCCGATTTTTATGCACATTCATGCAAATGCTGTTTTCAATCGGCGATCCAGATGCAGCTCGTTATTTTCAGCTACAACAAAAAAAAAAACAAACACCATTTTAATTTCCATATTTTTTTCTTCTATATTCATTAGTTTAAATTTAAAAAAATGAAATGTTTGTTTACAAATATTATTCATCGTATGAAAGCTTGACATTGAATTATTGAATGGAAATATAGACATGAAAAATGTGACAACTGTACATGATATACACTCCATTTCTTCTCTTGAAACGTAAAATCTCCGAGATAAATTATTCCCTTCTATCCTTAAATATTCATTGTATATTTGCTAACAACTGTCTTCCTATCAGCGTGATGGAGCTTTGCTTCAGTTGCTTCTACTCCGGTTCCATCATCGGTGATCTGTTAAATAGGTTGAAGTGTGTTCAACCACAAAGTATTCTGAGAACGGGAGTTGCATTTGAAAGGGTGCACAATTAGTAGAGGGTTGATTTGCAAGATAATTGGAACACACATTGCAAGTAATCTGCTGAAATTCGAGACAGAAGCGCTGGCTTTAAGACATTGATTATTGAATATCATGCAGTGTTTGCTTTTACTGCGTTTATTTATTTGTTTTGAAAAACCGTTGCCTGTTTTGAAATGTAAACAACGAGTATAAAATTAATGGTGGTCTTAACGGGAAATTTTCGCTTTTCCCGCAATTATGAATGTAAAAATTCAAGACAAGGATGCCTCAAAGATTTCTTTTATACGATGGAGAGAGTTATTAGACAACCTTTATATGTTTATGTTTAGATAAAATTGTCGAGTAATGCTTGAAGCTGTGGATTTCACAGCTGGATGCAAAACTTTATAAAAGTGCTTGGAAGTTATGAGATAGTGAATATCAATCTATAAGAAATTAAGGCAATTCGAAAAAAGAGCTCATAAATATTAAGATGAAAAAAATGCTTAGAGTTTGGAAAAAAATTTGAAATTTCATCACATTTGTATTTTTTTTTTTTTTTTTTTTTTCATATTTTAAAATCTAGTAAATTATTAACGCTTCAATTCCCTACATGAAATGTACAGTTGATTTGCATAGTTGTAGAGCGTGCATATTGTAATAGCAGCAAAACATTAGTCAGGCTTGGTTATTATGTGACTCTTAGATAAAAGAAATTAACATGTTGTGAATGATTTTATAACGACAACAATATGGACAGATTAAATGGACAGAAGAAGCATTTTAAAGGATCTATGAGTTGTTTGTTATTAATGACTTCTTTTTTTAAACATTTGAAATTGTAACATAGATCAGTTCTTATAATCGTACTTTAAGTGTAGGCTTAAGTATAATAAAGTAAACAACTATCTATTTTGGCTGTATATTAGCAATTTATTTTGGTATGGAATAAAAAATGCATACTTGAAAAAGTTCATTTATTAAATTATTTTTTAATTAAATGTATTAATGCAGTTCTTTATTTATTTTTTCATTAGTTTTATATTTTTTTAATTCACTGTTTTTCTTTCAAAACTGGATACGTTAATTTATTTCTGTTTTTTTTTTTTTTTTTTTTTAATTTTCTAATTTACTCTGTAAGGAATTCAGAGCAAATAGAAGATAAAAATAATATCTTTTATTTGTATAACTGGGTTACAAAGTTAAATGAAGTGTTCTCATGTGAATTTTAAACTCACGAAATAATTCAGTTTGCATCTCCAATTTTAAGTATTAAAAATGCATTGAATAAAATATAAACTAAAAATGAGATTAAAAGAAGTATCGTGAATAAAAATTCTCACAAAGAAACTCTTCAAAACTCTTTTAAAAGGGGGGATTAGTGAGTTCTAAGCCTAACTTAATTCCTTCTTGTCTCCAAACGCCAACAGACGGTTCTTCTATGATCACGAAATTGTTTTTACGTACGTGGCTTACCACGCTAACACTCCATTTAATTAGGTACTATTTTGTAAACTGCGAATGGCAACGGGGAAAGAAAATGAGGTGTAGTTCATGTTAGGGAGTGTTTCATTTTAAGAAAACGCATCAAAGAATACTTTTTCCTGGCTGTAGTTTTAGCTCGTATGTAAAATGGAATTAAGTTTTCTCTTTGAATTTCATTAAGTAGAAGTAAAACTAATTCTGGAAATTTAATTTGGATTTCTTTTGTTTAACATCTAACGCTTCGAATTGAATAGCGGTTTCTCGTATATTATCAAATTTCATTTTTATCTAACAAGTTTCATTTTCGTGCATTCGTTTGATAAATTTTCAAACTCAATTTATTTTGCTGTCATTGAGTAACCTAATTATTTTTATCTTTCGGAAATTCTTGCCAGCATGCTTAATTTCCATGTTATTTATTTCAAGCGATGAATTTTTTTTCAGTGTGTTATTTAATAACGTTTTAAAGCATTTCTTAAGAATAACAATAATGTCAAACAGATATTGAAAAATACCGAGTGAGATAATGAAAAGTACAAGGATGTTTTCAACAGATGGGAAACTGTCTTAAAATATTTAAATCATAGATAATACCTGATAGTAGGGATGCACCGATAAGCAAATTGGCCGATTACCGATTACCGATTAATAGGCTGTTGATAATCGGCCGATTAATCGACTGAGCCGATTAATGACAAGGACAATTGTTTTTTCTACTACCAATTTTACCATCAGGGTTTTTTATCTCTTATACAATTTCAAGTTTGTAATTTATTTCTGGGAGAAGATTTTTTTTTCCATTTTCCTAGATTTCACAAAATAATTTCAATATTTTATCAAATTTCTTAGAACCAATTTTCATATTAGTGTCAATAATATTATTAACACATTGTTAGTTATGTTAATTGGAAATAAAAATTTATAAAAAAAAAAGGAGGGGAGGGGGAGTGTGTGGTGAGCACACCAGTTTAGGAGTACTTTTGATTCATATATTTTAGTAATCAGTAGCAATTTAATTCAATATTTTTATTCTTTGAAATTCAGAGGTTAGAAAACTATCGCTACATGAAAAATGTTGCATCATTGTCTAGTTATAATATTTATTCAAAGTAGGAGAATTAATTAAAAAAAAAACTTTATATCAACTGTGAGGATTATTATTACTGTAGAAACTGGAGACGGGATTATTCTTTTCTTATAAAAACATTTATTAATACTTGAAAGGACACTTAATACTTAACACTTAATCTTACAGCCAATATTTTCGTAACTGTTTTACATTCACCTTTTCAAGGTCCCCTTTATCGAAAGAACAAAAACAGTTCACCCGATTCTTATCTGTTGCCAGATTCATTTTCACAATATCACTCGCTAAATGGTTTGACGTCAGGGTTTAGGAAGTGGCTTAGCTGGAGTTACAACAATTACTGTTAATAAAATTATTCATCATAGTTTCCGATAGTGAAAGTATACTTTAAAGAATAACATCTGAAAAATATTTTTAAGTCGATTAATCGGCCCGATTTTACCGATTATTAATGATCGGCAAAGTGGCCGATTATGGCCGATTAATAGGTACTGCCGATTAATCGGTGCATCCCTACCTGATAGTATTCTTTATTTCAAAACAAGTTACAAAAGTGTACCTCTTAGTAGAGTTTGATAGAAATTGCTTTTACGTGCAGTTTAATATTTTTCCTTCAATAATAGTGAATTTAAATTTAGTTAAATAGAAACAATTCATGGAATTCTCTTTAACACACAGGGGTTTACAACTCTTCAGGTATTGAGACCCCCTTTGAAACAGATATAGGCAGGGATTCAAGTGAAACAGGCAATCGCAAATTACAATCGCGACTGAAAATGAATTACATAGGAACGTTTCTTGATAAAAACATCGTGACTTCAGCGTGACGTTTGTCTATGAAAAACGAGCTAGATAAAACGTCACTGCCTTCTTGGCGAATAAGAGGAGATCGTTGAGTGCTTGTGAGCTCTTATTGGCTCCACCCGTAGTGACGTCATGCCAATTTAAGTTGATGATAATGTAATTCACTTCCAATAGCGATTGCAATTCGAAGCGATCGCAGTGCTGTTTCACTTGAATCCCTGCCATAAAGTCACGTCTTCCCCCACATTTCTGTAAGCAATTATAATTTGAATTTTGCAATTGTAATTTGAAACTGAAGTGGGTTAACCCTCTTCTGCCCAAATTGCATCATTTCGTACAGGTAAAAAATATTTATATGCACAGATTATTAAGAAATAAAATATTTAACCCATATAGGATGAATTCTTTTTTTTTTTTTTTTTAATTTCCAAACCATGTTTGTGGCTCCATACATGACTTGTGTAAATACGAACAGTCTACATGTAAAGCAACCTTATTGCTTCACTTTAGTCACTCCGGTCAAGAAAGAAAGAACTCTCTGATAGGGAAATTCAATAATGAAATGTGATGTGACTGAGTCACAGAAGGCAGTAGATGGTTATGATAAGTGAAATTATGTATCAAATGAAATTTACTCATTTCTTACGACAAATTTAATATTAGCTCGCTAACACTTTATTTAATTAGGTACTATTTTGTAAACTGTGAATGGCAACGCGAAAAGAAAATGTGGCGTAGTTCATCTTAGGGAGTGATTTATTTTAAGAAAATACATCACAGAATACTTTTTCTTGGCTGTAATTTTAGCTCGTATATAAAATAGAATTACTTCGAGTAGATTAAATATGTGTTTTAAAATTTATTTTTAAAACACATGAAAGCAAAAAATAAAACAAAACTAAATACAAATTAATTTGGTGCATAAAGGTGAAGTTGGCATGTTATAGCAGTTACTTTCACAACAACAATGTGAGAACTGCCACTCTTTGTCGTTGACAAGTGTTTGAATATGGCGAAGGCTGTGTTTTCCCGATTCCCACTTTTATAGTTATTTTAAATTAATAAAATGATCTTTGAAACTAGATTTTATGCTACTCACCGTAGTTTGACTAGTTTTAAAAATAAAGAGGCGTTTTATGAGTTGTATTGTTTTCCAAAGTAATTGTTTGATCCCTTCCTTTTCGAATTTCAATCTGAATATTTAAATTTTCAGTTTTTTTTTTTTTTTTTTTTTCATTTATTTTAATATAAAAAGTAGTAGTTAGGTAAAGCGTGTTTTTTACAGTATAAATAACAAATTTATCCATTAAATAAGTTGTCCAGATCTGTTCTACTTAAGCTCCCACGCAGAAATAAGAAATAAAACTTCCCTCTCAGACATCCAATTCTTTTTTCTTTGGTGGAGGACTGAATAGTGTTAGCTATTTTCAAATCCAACTCCATTTGTAGGTGCTAATTAAATTGTTTTTAATCGCGTCAGTCGTAAGCTAACACTCAATTTAATTAGGCATGATTTGCCGAAAAGGTTCTTTTCGAGCGAAGAAGAAACGAATTGATGAATTTTCCGACAGAAAATGTTTAAACAAAAATAAAGCAAGTTTCTAAAGAATTTCTGTTTCTCTCAAGACTAATTACTAGAACATGTTATTTTTTAATGTTTGAGTGATAGCTAAAAATGTGTATGAGTTAAGCCCTATAATAATGTATAGTAGTATGTTAGAAGCTCTAACAGGGTTGCCAAATGTAAGAACTGTAAATGCGGGAAATGCTTCTTGGGGGCGGGGGGAGGGGAGGCATCACAAATGTACACGAAGAAAACGAATTTTACAATAAGCATGTGAAAAAAAATACATTTTTTGATATTATATCGTTATTTTTCTTTACGAATATCACTGAGAAAACTTTTAATAATAAGTATTGTGAAAGTCCATAGTTCCCCTCATTAACACCTTTTTTCCTGGGATGGATGGTATAATATTTGTTTCATACATGATTGCATACATTTGTTTCATACATACATTGTATATACATGATGACTAATCCTATGTTTTAACAAAAATCACATTTAGTACATGATTTTACTGCTTTGAAAATTCTATCATTTTTTGATGAGTCTTTAATTTGTCATAAAACTTAATGCAATTCATGTTCATTGAATCGATTCTCACTATGATTTCTCTGCTCTAAAAAGGGCCCTGCTCCACATCAGCGGAAAACGCGAGCGTAAAGCAGAAACGTAAAATGTATTAAATGGTTATTCCTATGGAAAGTACCCGGATTTTCGGTTTCGGTAGCGTTTTCCGCTGATGTGGAGCAAGGCCCTAACTTAATATAACGTTACAATTCAGAACATCATTATTCAGTCTGCCACCTTGTCTAGTTATCAGAGAAGTCTGACTTGGATGGCTTGGTTCTTGGTTCAAATGCCGGCTTCGGCATGGATGCACATTCTCTCTCTCTTGTGAATGTATGTTGTGAATGTCTGCCTGCCCTATAAAAGGGTCTTATGGCATGTGTGTTGAGCTAAATCGGACTTCCACCTTAATGGTGCTATTAAAAATAGAAGCCTTAACGATTCTACCATAAATCCAAGCAGATGCATCTACTCGGGCTCGGATACCCGAGTGATATTAATAACAGCAGCACAACACATTATTATTCAAACAATTTTTACATTTGACGTGATTTTCTTACCACTCTTTATTTCATTTATACTTTTAGCTGAAAATAATGTCTCGTTTTACAAAGCTGATTTCAAGGTCGAATAAGGGACCTAAGCCGTTTAGAATTCTCATATTATAGAGGTATTGAATAAACGAACTTTTTCTGCTATTTTTTAGCAATGTTGGAGAAGACAGCCTTAAGCTTCGCTTACCCCCCCCCTCCTCCCCCCCCCCACACTGTTTCTAAAATCTATTTTTAATAATATCTTGGGTGAAAAATATAGCTAGAATATAATGCTTTCTAGACATCTTTTGTACATCGACATACATCGTTCATACATCGACATACATCGTTATAAACATCGTTCAAAACATCTTTTGTACCAGACTGTTCATGCAGGACGGGCAACAGAAAAGCTGTAAGAATATATTTAGAAAAAAAAACCTATATTATAATGTGTAGGGGAGTATAGGTGGAAGAGAAATAGTATGATATTTTTATTTTCCAGTGCCAACTATCTAGCAATAGTTTTTCTATGTTTTACAGACATAGTTGTATTCCAATCAAAAAAGAAATGCCCCAAAAAATCAAAGGAAAAAAAAAGTCATTTTCATACACATAATTAGAAAAAAATTTTAATTTATCCAAAAAAAATGTTATTAGTAATTGTAGAAGTTTAAAATTACTATTTTTTGTAATAATTGTTATTCTACTGTGTTTCAGTATTTATTTAATTAAAAATGCGCATACTTAGATTTTAAATCCTCAATGCAATTTGTCGATTTCATTCGGAGTAAAGTGGATGAGGCAAAGCGAAATTGTTCCATTTCCTCTACTTATTCATTCATTTATTAAATCAATAACGTATTGATTCATTTATTAATTCACCTATTCATTCTTTTATTCACTTATATTCTTATTCATTCCATCTACTTCATAGACTCATTTATTTTTTTCTCATACATTACCTAATTTATTAAACTATTTATTCTTTTATTATTTAATTATTTATTCATTTTATTATTCATTTGTTTATTTATTTTTCTAATTAATGAAAAATTATTTTTCTAATCAAGTAGGAAATATTTCAGCTGAAAAACATTTTATCAGACACTTTGTCCCATGTCCAAAAAAAGGGGGATTTTTTTTTTCTTTGTTTATATACATTTTTTACCAGAAATGAACAGAAATATTTCAGTGAAGTTTTCTTGTAAAACACTTTATAAAATCATTATGTATGGTAATTTTCAAAACAAATCTCCAATTTGTTTGGTTTCAAAAAAAGTAAGCTATCAAAAGTGTTGTACATTCCCTACTCCTTCCCCTAGGTAATACTTGTAAATTTTGTTATCATGGTACACAATCTTATCTGTAGTTATGTCACGCGCCGTTAGCTCTAATGGTCATTCCATTCCTTGTTTTATGTCATTTAAATGAAAGCTTCATGATAGCAAGTAATATGCTGTAATTTACGCGAATACATGTCAGACTTTAATGACGTATCTGCATATGAAAACTCTTAAACTTACGTAAGCATATAAGAGAAAGCTTTCGAATAAAAACCGCAAAAACTTTAATGCTTTTGGAACTTTTTTTTGCCATTAGAGTCACGCCTCACGTTTTACAAAAACACATTTCGGTTAATCTTAAAGCGATACTTACTAAAAGTGTCAAATCATGCACGAAACTTTCAACGCTACGTGTTCAAGTACTGCTTTGAGTTAAATGAGCTAGAAAAAAAAAGTTGAGGGAACTTGATGTCTCTCAAACGGTGAAAATCGGCGAAAATTGATTGTATTTTATTTTTATTTAGTTTTTTTTTTTCAGTATGTAGTTTGACACCCCTAACGTAAGTGAAGAAGTTTTTAAACTATCTGATCAGTATTAATGTAAAAAATATCTTTAATACTTTAAATGCACTAATTTTGATACTATTTTCTGTTCTTCAAATTATTTTCTCAGTCTGAACATTTTTACTAAGTCCCAGTAATCAAAAGGCAAAACCTTTAAGAAAAAGTCATCAGAAAAACTTGAAACAATTTTGTGAGTTTAATATAATAGGTGTAACAGAATCAGGGATGGGTTTTACTAAATCAAAATAGTATACCTAAGAAAAAAATTAAAAAAAAAATAAAATATTAAAAATGAAACAGGAGCAAACAGTGTTTTCATCCAAGTTTCTCCAATTATGTGAGCTTTTTATTATTTTTTATGTACTTTGTAATGTTACTGCGTAAGAGCGACCTTCGTAATGTCAGATACGCCAAAGATTTGAGTTAAGAGGTCTTACTTTCCGGATAAGCTAAATAAATATCATAATTTTTTCTCAACGTTGTATTGAAAAAGTTTTCTTTTGTACTCTGATGAAATAGTATAATCGTATTAAAATGACTCTTATTGTCGTTTTCTTCCATCGCATTATTACGTTACTCATACTTTTGCTTTTTTAATTTTATTATTACTCCATTGTTTACTCATAAGTCACCTGGATATTAAATAATTCACACATCTTTTGTTGTCTATCCACTTTCTCTTCCCTTTGATCTTCTCCATGAAGTTATTGATTTTTCCATCTGGCTTTAAATTCAAATTTAGTTTTCCTTACATCTGGAGAAAATCAATAATTTTAATGTTCAAGTCAGCTAATGATTCATCATACTCTGCATAGGTTTCTAATTTTTTTTTCGATTTACCATAATTTTAAAACCGTTGCCAATTTACTGTAATTCTTTTCGCCGCAGTTTGTGTTATTTTTATTTGTGTCAATATCACGGTTACCAGACGTCCCAGATTTTAAGGGACTGTCCCGTATCTTGAAAACCTGTCCCACGTCCTTATGCACCTTAATACGGGACAGCTAAAGTCCCATATTCTTGCTAAGAATACAACTGTATAAAACGGGACATTATTTTTAGAAAATAAAAGTAAATAAGAAATGAAAGAAAGATTGATAAGAAAATCACACAGCAGCAAACATAAAAATTGTTTGAATCATAATTCTTTTCTGTTTCAAAGTGGAAGGATAGTACTGTCCATATTCAGTTAAAGCACAGAAATCATTGTGGCAATTATTTCGACAAAAGAATTGCAGTGAATTTAATGACAAAGCACAGTCACATCACATCATAGAAATAAATTTCACAGCACAGTCAACTTAGGTAGCAAACATATATATATATATTTTTTTTTTTAAGATAAGATTGGTCAACTTAGAATAATTATTAAATTATAAAATTGAAAGAATTGTGCGGTTTTTATTCCTAAAGAATTTGAAATTATGTTTGCTTTTTGTTAACTTATTTTAGTTATTTCACGTAGTGCGGTTTAATTCTATGCATGCTCAATTGTAAAGTCACAATTTTAATGACTCAATAAAACTATCGTACACGTATTCAATTATCTCCATCTGCACTTTCGACATTGTGAAATAGTGCTTATTTCCCCACAACATTAGTCATCAGTAGAAACGACCAATGACAGGAAACTAGCAGTTAATATCGAGGAAGTACATATTTTCACAATATTTAAAGTTGAAACTTTTCTCACTGATAATCATTAAGGAAAATAACGATTCAACTGTTGAAAAAAATATTTTAATCATATACTCATTACATACTTCATTTTCTTCATGAATATTTGTAAAAAGAGATAAAAATTAAACTCCAGGTTGTCAAAATTCGAGCAACATCCCTTATGACCCCCTCCCCCGAAGCGAGTTCAGTATTTGCAGTTCTTGAATCGGTCAACCCTGGTTAAGATCAAACTGTTGTGTATGCTTCAGTTGCTTGAGTTTGTTTAGATAAACTTATCGAGTGTACGAAAAGCATTGCTTTTATCCTTCTTGAGCCAATAATATACCTTTAGTATGCAGTCTGGGTGTCTAATTAAGGCAATGTAAATTCAGCATAGGTCTTCACTTAAAAATTACATTTTTTCGCATTTATTAAATCGAAAGTATGTTTACTTAAAAGAGCCTGAATTTAAAAAAAAATCTTTTGTCATATTATGTACTACAAAAATACTGTACCGCTGGTTACATTCTTACTGCGCAATACTAGAAAGATATTGCGTTTAGTGAAACTGCCCTTCGTTTTAAAATGTGTACTATTTATTGCTGCATTATATTTCTCTAACTAAGTATTTTTTAAAGTTAGCTTCCCATTTCAATTGTCTTGGTTATTTTTTAAAATTTATGAATAATTGCATTGAGTAATAGTGACGATGGTAATTTATGACAATAACCGATTTGGCATAAGACCTTGAATAGCTGCCTAAATAATAGGGGAAGAGGATACTATTGCAACTTTTTTTTTTTTGCCACAAACAATTTAAATGAAAGCACAACAAGAGATAACTGTAAAATTCTTATTTTCCTACATTTTTCTACGGATAAATCAGAAAACCATATAGAGATTTTAACCCTTATCCGTTTACGTTTGATATCTTGCTTTATATTTCATAAGTTGACACTTTCTTTTTTTTATTATGAAGCAATGACAATTAGTAAAACTTTTCTTCATAATTTATTTTTCAAGAAAATAAATACAGCACACAGCACATGGTTTCCATACTAAGCTTTCCTTTTCAGTGATACAATTACAACCCCTTGCATTGATCTCTTTCATCATTTTTTTCTCAGAACAAATCGTTTTGCTATAAAATGAATCATTCTCAAAAATACGCCGTCTTTGCAAGTTTAATGCATCTTCCGTCTGGAAATTGAAGTTATTTTTAAAGTGCTTTATAATGCAAGAAAGCATGAAACTCTCGTTGAGTGCCCGAATAGCTCTGATATTCATTCCAAGAGATAACTACCGTTTGAGTAAGTGCATTATTGTTCCTTTTAGCAGCGGGAGAAGGCTGAAAACTGAGCATTTTGCAAATAAGAAAAGCGAATTCTTTATTCAGACTTTCTAAGATCAAATGCAGATGATGAATAGATTCGGTGCGTAGTAGCCATTAGATGTTTGATTTTTAACCTTTTAACTTGGTCTTTGGAGTAAAAGGAACTTTATTTTGAATTCTTGTCATATACGTCCTAAAGCCTTTTTATTTATTTCTTCAGTTTTTTTTTTGGACGACAAATAGCTTTTGCATTTTTTTCAAATCTTAGCTGCAGAGTCAGAAGTTGAAAGAAAAATGACTAAATCTGGCTCCGATTCTAACTTCGACTCCAAACTGAATACGACTGTGAGACATAAAAGATTTTAGAGTCGCAAAAAAAAAAATGGTTGACTCCGACTTCGAATGCGTACTCCGAAATGACTACGACTCTGAGCCATGAAATATTTTGGAGTAGCAGAGAAAATGAGAGGTCGCAGAGAGACTCCGACTCCGACTCTTGGAATTTTAAAGTCTTCGACTTTTAACTCCCAATCCGAATCTTTTATCCCGAAGTCAGTCTGACATCGACTCCGAAAACCAAGTTTAAATCTGCTTCACTTAAATTTAAAAAAAAAAAAAAAAAACCTCAAAGCATACGTCCCGTCGAGTGTGAAATGCGTGCAAAAATTTGGTTTTTATATGCGCAAAAAGTTCATCTCACTGAAATTCGCCAGCAACTTGTTGATGTCTATGGTGAAGTTGTAATGAATAATGAAAATTCGCGTAACGTTGCGACAAAAAAAAAGATGCCAATGGAAAACTTTTTTAAAGCTCGACCACTGAGATATGGTGCTTGATCTTGTAGTGAAAACGTAATGTTTCCTTTTGAAGTAAGTGAGATTAGCGAGAAAACGGATTTTTTTACGAGCTTTAATATAGTTTTTGATGCCTGCGTGGTCTCTCTGATGCTACTTATTGCTAAATATTACAAAATTAAGCGACCCATTTCCACTTCAAGGTCAAAAGGTATCTCTCCGTGATGAAGCATTTAATCAACCATACACTCCTGACCAGGCACTTTGGTCTTTTCTTTTCTTCCAAAACTTAGGAAGCGATATCAAAACAAAAGTACCGTAAGAGAAATTGTAACTGATTGTTTAAATGGCAGATGGCAGAATTCTTTGCTGGAGTTAATCAAAATTTAAAATCAGGACTTAACAGTTGCTTTGATATTTTTAGCAAATATTTAAAAATAACAAAATGTTTACATAATATTTCAAAACAGATTACTTCCAATTTTTATTTAAAAAAAGAAAACTCGTTATGGGCGAGGGGGTCCTGCCTTTTTTTTGATATTTAGAACATAATAATTGTTATAATTAAAATAATAATTAATAAAGAAACTATTAACTTCTACGTTACGTCTAATAGTTCCTATTTACATTTTGTGATCAGAAATTCTCAAACATCAGTGACGTTTAAAAAGAAGAAAGTCCCAATACTCGGATGGTGATAAATACTTTAGCAAAACTTTTTGCTTATTGAATTTTCTTCCAAGTTTTCTAAACTTTTTAAATTTGATGTTCCATACCTTTACTATTCGGCATCGATAAACAATACAATTGATTATTAACGAAAAGATAACACGTTAAAAAAAAATCTCACTTTGCAGCTTACAATTCCCTATGTTAACAAGAAAAAAGGATGATTTAATTGAATTATTCACAAAAAAAATGTTTCTTTTAGATGGGAAACTATATAAATTACTGAGGAGACATTTGCATAATATTATATTTGGATTCACTCTACGATTCCAGAAATAAAACAACTATTTCACTCTCTAATTAAATGACATAAGATGTTTTTCATGTAGTTCTTCCTAGTTTGATCAACTTATTTGGTTTAGGAATATTCCACTCAGTACGTCAGTTTTGTGTGTTTGAGTAGCTAGGCGATGATTATTGTCGAAAAATAACTCTAATTACGTTAACGAAATCAAACCCTCTGGACGCATTACGCCTAAAAGGAAATGCATCATTAAAAAATAAAACTAGCAACTTAAAAAATGTATATTTCAAACCTCATTACCTTTGTGTTTTTTTAAAATATGTATATATATGTATATTGAATTTCAATATCATGGGAAGTAAAGCAGCGCAAGCATGATCTCAAAAAACTTTGTTCTTGTCTTGTAAGTGTAAATTGGGTCAGATACTTCATTTCACGAACCTGATGTGTATACTGTATACTCAACGTATCAACCCATTAACCCATTTATGCCCAAATTTTTTTTAACATTTTTTTTTTCAATTTTTATATGCTTAAAACTCTTCTTGGAATGGTTTACATACATTGAAATAGCTCGCCGTTGCCATATTTATTAAGTTATTTAACGTCCTGTTTATGGAACACTGAGCAGATATGAGCTCAAAATACGACCTTGCTTGACTTTCCTTGTGCAAAGTAACATTACAGAAGGCATCTCTGATCCATTTAAGCAAATCATTTTAAAATAGTTTAATTTTATGAAAAATAAGTTCGCAAAAAAACTTACTTTCTATGGATCGTTGATTGACTGATTTGTCTAAAAATAGCTGTCAATAAATAAACTCTGATGTATAAATAGTGGCTCTAACTGGTTTTTTCAAGAAGAAGGACTATTTAAGTTGTGAAAAACAGCTTCAGTAAAATGATATACCCATTACAGGTTTTTGTATGCAGTATCTAACAAGCGTCCCGTTTTTAGGTTACGGGGCATAAATGGGTTAAGAATAAAACATATTTTACTGTTAAACGTTAAGTCTGTTAATATAAGGGTTATATCGAGCATTTTGTCGAAAATATACACTCATTATTTTAGTTTCCAATAACAATACCAATTTGTATTTTTAACAATTACATCCCATCCGTCGAGTATATTTATTTACTTTCGATAGAAATTAGTTTTACTAGCACATTGTGCACTTGCTACTATTAATTATTCACTAATTCTGCTAGGCTGATACTGCAGACTCTTATTCATTTCCACGTAAAATGCCGGCCGCCAAGCATGGATATATATTTCATAATGATTACATGCATTACAGAACTCAACTGCACGCATTTGGAAGGAATTCAATTTCAGTAACTTGTATGCAGCAACTAACAAGCGTCCGGTTTTTAGGCTATTGGGCATAAATGGGTGAAAGACCTTAAGCTTTGTGGTAAAATATTTAAGTTTAGAGTGCTTTCGAATACACGCACTCAAATGCCCAATGTTTCCAATGAGTGGTAAAATAAACATTTGACTTTAAGGTCGCATATCTACCATATCAGTTCCTTTCTCCTTAACTTTTAAAAATCGAGTCCAGTCTTGATATTTGCAGTTCTAAGTGAAGAGGCTTTCCTGAATGACTGGCTACCTAGGTCAGGCGTAGAAGCTAATCGTTGACTTATTGCTAAACATGCTTGTGAAAAATCGATTTCAATTTGTATTATCTGAATTATGTTAAATCATGTCTCCAGAAAACCATATGATAGTGTAATGATGAAAAAAAAGTAGCAATCGAAAGAGCGTAGTAAAACACGTTCCTGGACGCATAAATCGTTGCCCTCGCGACTTCGCTATTGAAAAATGAAGTTTGAAAGTGATAACGGGTGATCGAGGACACATAATTTTTGTGCCAAGAATATGTCTGAAAATGCTCTTGCAATTAATACCCATTTCATTTTTTTCATTATCACACGAGTCGCGTGGTTCCCTTGCTAGCATATTTGGAATGAAAGACAGTCTGAAATAACTTTTTTATGCACAATTAATAAATGATGATAATAGTAATTACTCTGGACGAAGCTTTCGCACTTGACAGCTGTAATTCAAAAATTCCAATTTTTAACAGTATTTTTTTGAAAAACAGGCACAAAGTGAATTGTTACTTTTTCCTAATTAATAAGATAACATAAAATTATGCCTTTTTTTGTAGTTTTATGAAGTATTAAGAAAACAAAAAAAGTACGAAAAAAAGGCTTATATGAGAAATTTTATTCATGCTAAAATAAACATTTCCTCAACGCATCGGTAAAACTGTCGTGTTTAAAATTCTGCAATAAGTTTGAACATATTCTTGGAAATTTGGATCAACATTGGACGGGGAATAAATTAACCAAAAGCGACAAAACCTACAGTATGATCGTACCTACGATCTTCGCGTTTCTAAAGCAAAGCTCTAAACAACCGCGCCGCTGTATCTAAGTTTTCGGATACTATTCATAAAAGTAACGTGGAGTTAAAAAATGCTCTGTAAATACTGTTTGTTTTTGACCCAAACAAGGATTTTTAGATAGTAGGTATTTTTTTCTTCAGTAACCGACACGATAAACTTTAAAATGAGGGTGCGTCATAGAATTTGATAAAGAAATAAGGAGGTTCTGGCGCGGTAACAGAAAACAGGCTAGAGAAATAATATATAAGATAATACCCAAGTAGCACACTTCGTTTTTTTCAGGTTGTAAAATGGTTATTAACGTTGGGACAACCGCTTAAAAAGTTTATAAAACGTTTAAAGGTTATTTGTGCTACCTGGGTAGGAACAAAATAGGCCATTTACTTATCAAAAAAAAAAATTTATAATACAGTCATTTATTCCTGAAAGAATGAGTTTTAAAATTTTCATCGAGAATTCCACAAAGGCTGTTAACAATAAGGGTTTTCAAATAAACTGAAAGGTATGACTCTTTACAAAACTAATCACGTGGAAAGTTTTCACCCACTAAATGACGTTTGCATTTGTTTAAGTGACCCTTTTATTATTATCTCTTTGCAAATTAGGGTGTTATGTTAGTAGTTTTCTACATAATGATGCAAAACGTAGAGTTTAAAAAACGGCACTTGTTCGAAACGTCTCATTAAGTGCATGTTAATAATGAATAGTATCATTATAGTTAGATTATGTCGCTAAAGTTTAAGCGTGTTTTGAAGTTTTTGTCGAGTGGAAACTATGCGTTTGTATTGTGCTGTATAATGCAGTGTTAAATACAAACTTTAAAACGATAAAAAATGGTGATTACAGTAATTTAGGGTGAGAGTGAACCACGTGGGTTATCTTTACACCATTTTATATTTTTAATATGTATGAAAGAGAACTTGTGATGCTATAAAATGAAAATAAGGAGTATTTAAATACTCTAGAATTATATTTTTCTGATATGAAGTTGAAATAAGCTTACAATAAAATAAAATATAACTCACATTTTTTTCGTTATTCAAAGTTACTGCAACAGAGAAGATAGCTTTAAACCGGAATAATTTATCATTTTAATTAGGTTTTTATAATTCTTATTTCTTATTAGTTTTAAAGTTTATACGACACTTTAGAAGGTTTTTATATACTGTATTCCAGTAGAGGCAATGACCCTAATAAAATAATAATGAGATAGATAAAAATGCAGATTGAGCAGATTCAAATCACACGAAATGACTGCAAAAAACAAAAACAAAAAATACTTGGTTATATTGGAGGTATTGCAATATTTTCAGTCTTTGTCACTAAAAATAAACAGCCTTTGTTTTAAAGCAGTATTTTGTGTACTGAATTTTAATACGATGTTTTCAAAGTGGGTGAACAAAAATCTATATTTAAGAAGCAAGAATTTAAGATTTTCTTGACTTTTATTTTTGATATATTACTTGCATTAAAAATTTAGAAGTTAAGACATTGAGCTCGACTTTATAAGATCGTGGGTTATATGCTTGTAACTATTAAGATCAATCGAGTAAATGTCGGGTAAATCCTCGTTTTAACCTATGGGTCCGAAATTCATGTGTGTCAGTTGATGAGCAGTACTACGATTATAGAGAGGCACAAAAATGTGCTTCCCCCGCCAGTTTTGTGTCTAAAAAGGGACACAGAGATGACTGATTACGCCATCTGTTGATGGTTAAGTTATTACTATTCTGGTAAAAGTAATTTTGGTGCTACATAAATGGGGGGGGGGGGTACTAACTTTGGGTACTACGTGCTTTTAACAAATGACCATCATTTTCTGGCCTTCAAAAGAACAAAGGCTAAAAGTCAAGCACCTTCCTCAGTATGGTATTACTCGGGTAAAGTTCTACTGAAGAGACTAGTATAAATTTACCTACTTTCCAATTTTAGTTATGATAATATGTAGTCTAGCATTTATGTTGCACATCAATGGTTTAATTCTTTTAAGACCATTTTACAGTAGTTCTGCAAGTACATTATACATTAGTGGTTTAAGCTATTTTTCAATTATTATTTATTGGAGAAAAAAGTTCGTTCAGTCCTTAAGCCCTTTTAAAAGATTTAATTAAACTTTAAGCCAAACCTTTTATGGAAAAAAAGATAATGCTCTTTACTGACATATTACAAGTTCTTCGACCATATAAATAAATAAACTAAGCAGACATTGTAAAATAAGTTATTATGAATGTAACATTATTCCAATTGCATGTGAAGTTATTTCCTTCCTCCTTACAAAGGGACACTAACGAATTTCACTACGGACACGTATTTGGTGCTATTAGATTTGTATTCTTATATTATCGTCAAATTATTGAGCTTCTACCTCTCCAATCCAAATCCAAAATCTTAGCCTTCGCCTTGTTACTAAAATCCACTCGCAACGCGAATGACCTGGAAGTTAATCTTCTTTATGTCTTCCATGCCACTTAAATGGAATCTGCTTCCTAATTCATACAAATCAACAACTTCTTCCGCTTCGAGGACTTCGATCTAAATTGGAATGTAACGAGCTCACGGCTGGGAGGATATTTCGATTGGATCTATTAAGAGTTGCTTTTGAACCCTTGTTGACTTAAAGGGGGAATGGGGTCTGAGAGTACGTCTTTGGATTATTTTAGACAAGAAAATAGGAAGAGATCGTGGTTTAGTATCTAGTTAAATGCAGACAATTGGTTGCGGAAGTGACCATTTGCTAATTTTGGAGATTAAATAAAATCTTTTTGGTTGAAACATAACAAAAAATTGAAGCATGGAAGAAGTAGAGAAAATTACAACGTTAAGAAGGCGCAAATCAGCAGGGATACTGCAGACACGTGTTTCGCCGTTACAAGGAACGCCTTTTTCAATGCAAAAAATTGTGAGCTTATGGATGCGAAACACGTGTCTGCATGGATGCGAAACACGTGTCTGCAGTATCCCTGCTTATTTGTGCCTTCTTAACGTAATTTTCTCTACATCTACAGCACAAAGGTATTTGTAAACTTTATGGAAGAAGTATTTGGAATATGTCCAGAGATTATTTTTAATTTCAACTTTTAATTATGAGTTAACTCTTAAAATCGGGATGTAGAGACATCTTGAGGCAGAAAATTATTTGACAGTAAAACTAATTAGATAATGATTTAAATTAATTCAATTTTATGGAATATAGCTCAGATTCGTGGAGAAATTATGAGAAATTCTACGTTGTTATGAGATAAAATGAAAATATTTATACCGAAAGTTGAGTTAAACTTTTTTTGCAAATAATGCATTTCCTATGCTTTGTATAAGAGAGCCAAAAAAACTTCTCAACAAAACCAATCGTTTTAATGTTTTCAACCATAGTGAATAATTACTCTAGAGAATTGCTAAAGGGCAATAAAGGGATTCCTTTCAGTTTAAACATTTAGGAAATAATTATAACTTTTGTTTTATTTGTGCTGCAGACATAACATTAAACTTCATTTTTAAAGTAATTTGAGCTACGTAACTTTATTAAGTAAAAAAATATAATGAATGCGTAGTATTACAGTACAATCTTAGTAGCTAGAACTGTACTACATTTCATCTGGTGTCATTTTAGTTTTCTAAAACAAATATGCGTTTGAAAATTGTATTTTTTATTATTGTAAATGGAGACATTGTGTTACTTCTAAAATAAAAAAGCAAAATGAAGTTAACTTTTATAAAAAACCAATGCAATATTGTAAAAATACAAAATTTTGTGCATTACAATAATATATAATGCAGTAACATAACTGCAATAAAAATTTTTGGCCTATTCCACTTTTCATGAAATAAATCATTAATCAGATCACAAATATTCTCAAGACAATTATTTACTTCTTGGTAAAAATGGAACAAAACTGCAAAATACTTTTTTATTCTAATCTTTTGCCATCGGTCGTAAAGATAGTAAGAAAGAAGCATATTTATGATATTTCTTGTCTGTTTGACTTGTTATTTACTGTCAGTCATATTCAAGTTCTTTTTTCTCTGCAGTTCGAAGTTATACTATGCAATTTTTCTCTGGATAAAATATATGTCTTAAGGCTGATAAAAAAGTTCTTGAAGTGTAAAATATACTTGTATGTTCTCCTTAGATATTTCCTTCTATTGGATAAAAAATGTTCAAAACTAAATTTTGAAGAAAATTTGAAGTGTAAGTATTCCTTCTCTCCGTAAAATTTGCTCTTGCTCAATTTCAGATCAGAAAAATCGCTACAGGGCAAAAAAATAATATTCTTCATTCTTCACATAACTTTTGCTGTAGCGTCGGAAAAGTTACGTCAAGACTTAACTATTCTATTAGAAGCTTGCCTCCCAATGTAGGAAAATTGGAGGTACTTGCATTTTTCTTTATTTTGCCTTTTAATAATTGTTGATTTAAAGTACTAATTGTTTAGATTTTTGTATAATCATATTTTTATTTTATTTTGTAAATTATATTTAATTTCTGCCCTATTTCAAATTTCCCTTTTTAATAAATCATTGCGTCAATGTTAATACTTTTAGTTGAATACTAGTCAGGAAAAAAGTTAATAATTGTTTGAGTTTTCATCTTGATAGAGTAAACTTATCTAGAGATATTTTTGTTAAACAAATCATAGTTATTATAGTTTGCCTTCATAAAATTTCAATTTATTAAAGCTGATCAAGAGAAGATTTTTTTTTTTTTGTAATTATAATGTAGGAAGCTTACAATTGATTTATTTTTGTAGTATTTAAAAGTGCATATCATAATTGGGTAATTACTGCTCCCCAGCTAATAAGTTACTAATGTATTATGTTTTACTTGAAATATGTTATTTAGATGACGTATTCTTTTTAAAGATATTACTTTTCAATTTCGCTTTTAAGCAAATAAATTGAGAGTGATTTGAAGCTTAAATTTATAACAGCTTATTAATTCACGATTCTACTTGACAAATTACTGATTGCTTAAGTTTTTTTGTCGAAGTTCGTGTAGTTTCTATTGGATGAAAACTTAAATGTTAAACTAAACTGAGAATTTAATAGGTACCTTAATATGAAAGTATTGCATAAGTAATATCAATTCATTCAAGAAACTATTTTAAGCTGATGGAGTAAAAATTTAGCTTATTGCTTTATGTGATGTATGCCTCTAACTTAATGTTTCTAACAAATTTTCTAATATTAATTTTAACTTTAATGTATATTCTGAAAAATAAAATCTAAATTTTTAATATTTTAAATAATAGTTCAGAAAGTTCAGTAGTTTATTTCCTTTTACAAATTCTTGATTTCGCTAAATTATTTGCAGAAATTTATACTCGTTTATATTATTTGTACTAGAACAAAATTTAAGCTTTAAAATGAACTTAAAATTTAACGATTACTTAAATATCTAACACTACTTTAATCTAAAAAATTTTATCCACATTTTCAAAGAAAGAATTAGCTTAAATAGATGTTCCGTTTTGAAAACTCTAGATTTCAGTTGAATTATCCACATAAATTCCTACTCTCATCAAAAACAATGTACAGAAACTTTAAAATCTTTGAAAACACAAAAAAAATCTAGGTTCGTACGTTCGAGAACTTTGAAATGATACCTTTGTTAGAAAAGATAATTAAACGTTTTTAAATGCTGTTGGAACGCAAACATTTGCTCTAATTACTTGCTGTGTAAACAAAAGAGGCGGTAAAATAAGGAAAAACTAAGAGAATACTTGCAAATTAGGAGCGAAGTATCTCAAAATTTTCTGTGGCTAAACTGTTTGAAATGCAAATCGATGAGGGAATTAATGCGGTTTTGTCTAGCTTAGAGAGAGAGAGAAGTTTTGCTTAAAAGAGGTTATTGAGGATTCCATTTGCATTTTAATTGGTACTTTTATTTCAAAAAGTTCTTTGTATCACAAATAAATGACTTGACTGATTCTTATAAATTTAATCTGCATTTAATTTGATTTTAATTTAATCCCATTTCACTTTAAAAGTAGTTCTAAACTATGACAAAATCCTGCAACGGGAGTCAAAGAATAATAATGATTTTTAGATTTATAGGATAATAAATGTACTTTTTTAATGCTTATACATGATAGTGCACCTATCATGCGACATCAAGTGTACCTATAACTAAAAAAGTAAATACATTCGAGCCCGCTTATTAGAATATCGTTTAAAAGAATATCCCGCTTAATATAATACATTTTCAATGTACCAAAATGCTTTAATGTATTATTTTGAAACCGGATATTAGAATATCCTACTTATTAGGATATTTCTTTGTGGAAAAATTTCTATTCAATAAGTGGACAGAGCTGTATTTTTGTAGCAATGAATGTTTGGGAATCAAATACTGTTTGACCTTGAGCACTTCTTATCCACATCAAATCAATTTTTTTTATTAAACCAATTTTTAAGCCGGAAAAAAAGGGATGAATAAATTTTAATGTAATAAAGATGGAATAAAGAAATGCTTAAAGACAAAGTTTAAGTGAACAAATTTTGAAATATTCGAAATTATATTTTATAATTAGGAAAATCTAAATGAAAAAAATCAAGTAAGATTAGACATTTTATAATTATAAGAAGTTGCTGAAATATGTAGTTTTCCGCTTTTTTTTTTTTTTTTTTCTATTTTAAGTAATAGTTTTAATGTAAACTTTTAAAAGCAGAAAAAAATAAACTACAAATTTTACAAAGTCACTAAAAAGTAGCATTCTTTGGATTTTAAAACTTTTGTTAGCCTTAGTTGAGATAAATACCGTTTGTATTAATCTGAGCCGAAAAAAAGTAAAGATCCCCAAAACAATAAAAACATCAAATACCATTCTTAAGATATTTTTAACATATCAAAGAGAATCAAATGCCAAATTTCTCTGTCAAGCTAGAAATTATATTATTTTCAAAAAGAGATCCAGTTTTAAGCTATCTAGAGAACATCAACAGGGATTAATAAAAAAAACTTATTTTTTTAAGTGCAGTAAATACCTATACTTTTAACTATCACTCTAACTAAATATTTATACTCCTGAAAAGAATTAACTAATACTTCGAACGGAAAATATTTTTCAAAAATTGTTAAAATTCAATGTGAATTATTATAACGCCAATAGAAAAAAAAAGCAGAGATGGCAAGAAGTAAATAATATGCTGGGCTTAATGTTGACAAGAAGACTTTGTAGAAAATAATCTTCACATCTTAAGTTATTTGCTGCGAGTTCTTATTAAAGGCAACCGAAAAAAAAACCTCTCATTTCTATATAATCTTCTTTATTGCCTTCACTTCATCCCAGTTCGTCATAATTTGTGCAAATACTTTTGAAGCGAGAAAACGGCGTTCAATGAAATTCTACCATGTAAGGAATATCACGCTTCACCGGCTTGTATCGAATCGTTTATGCTCCCTGTATAATCGCTATCGATGTTTCCCAGAGAATGCGGGCTAGGCCTAAGAAGAAAAAATGGCGTATCGAACAGCGTGAAAATCTGAAAAAGAAAAAAAAAGACATTCGAAGGCGGAGAAAGGTACACATCATTAAAACTCAATATTTGCTCCTAGGAAATTGAATCCAAAGTCTTGTTTTACTATCTATATTTTCGTCATATGTTTTTTCTCCTTGCAGAAAGATTGATTTTTCTATTTGAAAGCAAAGCTGTGGAGTGTTTATGATTCTTCTGTATAAAGACAACTGTTTTAGTAGTTTTCGTGTTAAACTGTTATAATATCGACTTTTAGCTTTGAAGTGTGAATTGATTTCTAAACATTACGGATCTCAAATTACAAAAATTGACTTTTTTTCTAAACACGATGTAAAAAGCATTATTTTAGCAAGATAGTACAACTTTGAACCAGAAATCTATGTTTTGATTTAAGTTTCCCAATATTTCCGGAATTAGTTATAGTGCATAGAATATTATGATGTAAGAGGAGAAATTTTAACAACTTTAAATCAGCATTCAAGAGTAATTTCCAAGTGGTGTCTTTAGATTATTATGGAATGATACAATAACCTGATTACAGCGGCGTCAAATAGAAAAGCAGTAGCATAACTTACCCGCATTGGACGAGCAACTTTGGCAACTTTGAACCATATATCCATATTTTGATTTCAAAGTTTCCCAATATTCCCGTAATAAGTTTTAGTGCATAGAATATTATGATGAAGATGAGAATTTTTAACAAATTTAAATCAGCATTCAAGAGTAATTTCCAAGTGGTGTCTTTAGATTATTATGGAATGATACAATAACCTGATTACAGCGGCGTCAAATAGAAAAGCAGTAGCATAACTTACCCGCATTGGACGCTCTTTAAGTTTCCTCTAAACTATTAACTATGGGTCATTCTCCCATAAACAGTCATTCTCCCATAAACAGTCAGTTTCATGTCTTCGTTACTATTTTTGAATATTTTCTAACTTATGCATCTTTTAAGGGGCTTAACATGATAAAAAAAGTAAAATTTCTCTAGTTTATTTCAAACATATTTATATAGGTCTAAAGTATCAAAACGTCATTTGCTCACTTGCCCTCACTGTTAGAAAAAATAAACAAATTATTTCTAAGCAAAAAATTTCACAAATTTTTTCTACAAAATTTCTGTCTTAGAACTTCGACTGCAAAAATTTTCTCGGGAAAAATCATCGTTCTTAACTCCCGAAGATTGTCTAAAATTGCATTTATAGTTTTGAAAAATTACCTAAGGACTCATTACTTTCTTTAAACTTAACAATGATAACGTAGAATCACGCACTAAAAATTTTGATTTTGTGAAATTTTCAAAAATGAGTTTCCCTTCTTTTTTTCCAAATTCCTGAGTTATAAATGTTATTTTTGTAAACACATCGTAATACAGATACACGACCAACAGTTTTAAAACACTTTAGAAAAAAAGAATTTGAAAACAAATTAGATCTGCTTGAATTTAAGTCCATGCTTTCGCTCATATTTCTAATTCTCTTTTTTCGGTTTTAGAGCTTAAACCACCCGATGCGTGTTCTTCATTTTAGTAGTGATTCTTTTCTAATCTGGAAACTGGATCCACGATCCACTTTCTGTTTCCCAACAAAGATCTATACAACATTGTGACAAAAAAAAAAAAAAAATTGAGGGCCACAAAACTCTCATACCCTCCCCCTTATCAAGTTTATTTGACATCACGATAATCCGGCTTCGTTATACATAATATTGTAATGGATTTGGTTTTCTATCTGTCACCTTTTCCTTTTATGGGATTGAAATTATTTTAAGGAAGTGAAAGACTAACAGAAGGTGCTTACATGGGAGTTTATTTAGGGTTGAGGCAAAGCAACCATTAAGGTAAATTTACAAATTGATGTTTAAAATATTGAGGCTTTTACTGAGAGTAGGTTGTTTTTAATTCATTTGAGAGGGGAGAGAGGGGGTCCATATTCAAATCCCTTCAATCCGCTTTTTGG
>JAXGGA010003228.1:0-106229 GCA_038373865.1 Uloborus plumipes | reverse complement strand
GAAGTGGGAAACGTAGAAGTGTTGAAACATCTCAGAATAAAAACCCGCACTCGTTCCAACAAAAGGCAATGCTTTCCTTCTCTAGATCAAACTATCAAAGAATACCGCTGACAGGGTAAAACTCCCCTTTGGACACTAATCCTGAACACATGACCTCCAAAGAGGGGAAGAGACACTGTAAGTTCTGCAGTGAAGCCCTCTGCCCCATGTCCAGGCGCTCGGGTTACACGGTATGGGCCACTGCTGTGATTTCCAAGATATCTCGGGTTCCACGGTTGACAGGTTAATTTTATCGTTAAATTCCATATTAGTTTCTTTGTTTCTAAGTCCTAAGCAGAAGACGTTTTACTATGTTGAAATGTGAGAATGTAACCCTTCTACCACGTTTTGAATCTACGTAAATCTTTCTTGATAATCCTGGAATATTCGTAGTTATAAAGAAGATAAATACAAATGTGTGAAAACCAAAAGACTGATAAAGCAACTTTGACAACGACTTCTCTGAAATGAGCTAGGGGAAGAACTCGGCTTCCACCTGTGACGCAAGTGCATGGGCACACAAGTAGTCAGGCCTGTCAATCAATAGTGAACAGTAAAACGAACGCTGTTTCTCAATCTTCTCTGAAACGGTCTCTTTTGTTCAAGAATTGTAGGCGTTGACAAGGGGAGGAGGCAGTAAACGTTTGTGCGGTATTGTTCGCTTACCAGGGAAAAAAACGCTTGACTCCGCCTTTCTTCGTCTCGTGGCATTTCTCTGTTTTGGAGGAATTCCTATTCATTGCGTTTGTCATTGCCGTACGTAAAAACAGGACTCTTAAAATTTAATTAAAATAAGACTAAAATAACAGTAGCAAAGCAAATGACGACAATGAAACTAAGGCATTTTTGCGCATTTAAAGCCACATTTGACATTGCGCGTTAAAGCCACATTTGACATTGCGCGTTAAAGCCACATTTGACAGGTGTCCACATCTCCAGATAAGCAGACGTCCTGGTGAGTTTTGCAGAGGGCCGTTATGTGCATGTGCAAGTGGAATGGTTGCAATCGGGATGGGACAGGTGCTTGCAAAGCTCCCTTGAAATTCCCCCTTAAGATTTTTTTCCTCTTCATTTGCGGTTTAAGCACTTTAGATTTCAATTGTGCTTCATTGAAGACTTGTCTCTCAACCGTGCTCCCATCCACATGGTAAAAGGACGAAAATGTTCCTGTGTGAGAAAGTGAATGGTTTAAAGAAATTTGAAGAAATCCATTTAACGACTAGAAAAAGATATAGCTGATAATTTTTAATTTCCAGATTGGACTTTCAGAGGAATTCTGAGAGAAAATAATGTAATTCACGGTTGTCTTACCGACTTAGCTCATTGTTTTAATAAAGTTAGTATAATAAAAGCATGAAAATTCAGTAACAAGAAAATTATGAGATACTGCAGATTTCGCTAATAAAATGAGGAATAGTGGTGTAGATGTTAATTAGGATATTGAAGAAGATTTAAAAAAAAGTGTCTCCAAATCAAATATGAAAGCATTAAAAGCTGGCAATATTATTCGAGGGTGTTTTAAATTAATTAAGCTATTAAAACTCCTTTTTCCTATGTGTGCAAACTTTAAAAAAAATCTTATTTTAGTTTCAGTGACAAAACCAAAAATAAATACCAATTATAGATTATTTTAAGCATAAATATATTGATATTTAGGAATGCTAGAGTTTTTCCCCCCTTTGCGTCATATTAGTTACGTTTAGTTACAATAATTGTCGAACAGTTATTGATAGCAACCTATTTTGTACAGAAACATTCTTATCCATGCTATCACTAAATTATACGCCTTGTTTTAGACTTCTAAATGGGCTTGTTCGCTCATGCGTCTCTCTCAGTTATGCGCCTTGTTGGTCCCTTGGGCCGGCGTATAAGTGAGAGTTCACTGTATAATTATTTTTTCCTAACACGAATAATATTTTCCATATTCAGTACCACACTAAAAATGCTTGCACAATTTGTGAAAAACAATTGAACTTGCAATGCGCCTCTACGGCACCTGACAATATATAAATAACGACGATATTGAGTGGTATAAGTAACTATATGCCAAGGTTCTCATCTCATAGTAATGTCACATTTCGTTGTTCTGGATTGTTCATTTTTAGGTTTGTGATTGTTGTATGAACCTGAAAAGGCTCATGGGGCTGTATAAAAAATAAGATTTTTTAAAAATGAGTGAAACGTTTACTATCATAACTCTACTTCTAATGTTTACTATATTTAGAATTGGAAATTTGCATTTAGGGCAAACGGATGCGAAATTAGTGATGACGGGGGATAACCCTATACATACTGTGTAAGTGCATACGTCTTTATGTGTGTATATGTGTGCATGTATTTCTATTTATGCAATATATCTTTATAATAAAAGAGCTTATGAATTTCTGCATCTAAAACCAGTTGTAAAATTTATCTTTGCAACGTTAAGCCTTTAAGTTACTTCCAGTAAGATGAGACATATTTGTCTTGTAAAAGATTAAAGAAAAAAACTAATAATAAAATACTCATGCACACAATTGTTCCCTAAAGTTCAGCTAAAGAATAGCGAATTCATCCCCATCAAATCGGATTATATGATAAAATAAGGATATAAATGTACGGGACGAAGCTGGAACAAGGATTACATTGATCTTTAGGAAACTTCTGTTCCTCTTTTATTCGATGCAGCGCATTTTGTACCAGGAAATAAATGTATACATAAATGTGAAAGGATGTATGTGTATGTGTGTAGAACTAGTTATTTGTACATAAGCTGAGATCTGAACAAACCAAATCCCAGAAACAAAAGTTAATCCCTTTCATGATTATCTGTTTTCCTTTATTTTAAATAAAGTTGAATGTAACCCAGATCTAAGGTGCTCTAACATTACCTTCGTCTTTCATACCAAATATACATAAGAAGAAGTCGCTTGAAAGACAAAATTTTCATTTTTATTTAACAATGTACACAAAAAAGTAAAGATTCATAAATAAAAATATGCTGCGTAAAAATAATGTTTGATATAAAAGTTTTATATCTATACATTGAAAAAAAAAAAAAAGTTAGCTCAAAAATATTGTGAAAGAATATTTGTGGCAAGCCTGCGTCCAGGCTGCCCCATAGCATGTACATACTTAAAACTTTGTATAAAATTAGTTCGAGCCCCGTAGATTTGCAAATCATCACCATTTTTCTTAATTTCGAATCAGTTCTTTTTTAATTAATTTTTTAGCATAAATTTCACATACTTCACCAAATTAGGGGCAAAAAATCCCTCCACCCCCTAATGTTATAGATCGTTGAAAATAGATTTTTTTTTGAAAAATAATATGTTTGTTTCATTTCTCTCTATTAATTACAACAGGAGATAAAAGTGATTTTAATTTAGCCATTTCTCAAGGCTCACCTCGAGCAAAATTAGATTACATTCAACCAAACGGCTAAAATTTTTTTGCACAAGGTCGTGTTCGACAAACAAAGCCGGTGACTCTTCGTCTTGTTTATTGCTCGTCTGAATTTAACAAAATATGCGCGATTGCTTTTATCGCATATTTTCTTTATTTTTTTTTTTTTTAACATTTTAGAATGGTTGTCATTATTCTTATCATATTTTATTTGGTTACGTGATTTCATACTACAATGCGTGTTTGAGGGTTTTTTTTTTATTCTGCGTGGGAAAAGAACTGGATTTTCTGTTTGGGCTAGATATTTTACTATGTTTCTTAATTATTTACATATTAGTTTCATTTTTTATATCAGGATGGGGTCTCTTCTATTTATTTGAAGAATTATTTTATATTGTATAGGAACGGAGTCCCTAGTATTAGAAAAAACCATAAAAAATATTGTCCCGAGAAAGAAATTTAAAAAATGTTAAAATTATAATATTTTTTTTTATCCTACTTCCGTCTTCTGCTATGCAGTTTTTAGTAAATCTCTGGTTTATGCATCAATTGAGATTGTTACGTTCCAAATGTTGTCTGCATTTAACCTTTAAAGTTGTCAAATGAAAAGCTGTTTAGTCTGTTTAAGAAAAGTTGAACTCTTTTACATTATCTGAAACATTTAATTCGGCTTGAAATTAATTTAAATATGAATTGAAATTGTTGTGCAATCCGGAGTACTATTTGATCACTATATTTCTGGGGTAAATCAAAATAACTTAGATTATACTTGAAGAAACCCAATATAATGAAAGATGAATCGTATTGTGGAATACTATAATCGAACTCTTTACTCCAGTATTCTTATACGTAGTTTTAATATTATGTTCATTTTACATAATAAGCGTTATATTTTTGTGGGTACGCCATACCTTTAGTAATATTTCGTCAAACTTTAAAAGTAAGACATCAGTTTAAAAAAAAAATCACCGTTATCAGCGAAAAATGGACAAGCGATTCACATTTTTGCTGTTATTAAGAAAAAAAAAGAAAAGAAAAAAAAGGAAACGTATCTTACCATTCCTCCTGTCAATTTCAAATGCTTTTCACTGATCACCTAGTTATATTAATTAGCCGTTTTGTTTATTTATTAATTGCAAAATTAACAGACATTTACTTTCATGGTTTACTCCAAAAGCCAAAAATTAAAAATAAGTAGGAAAATAAAACTGAAAGTATGCTTTACCGGTAGTTAAGAAGTACTGATTGCACTTTTTTCCAGCACGATGTCATTTATTGTTAAATGCCTTCTCATTTTCAACTTTATTAAGTGTTTTCTATCCTGAGGCTATAACATGCGTCAACTGAAGGCTGACCACATACTATCAAAATAAAAAAATCTCCAAATGGAAAAGCAATAAATGCTAATCTGTAGAATTTTTAAAAATATTTCAAGTTTTATAAAAAAAGTTTCTGTGTGTTTCATTTTATGTATTAAAATCCGCCGATTGTTTAGATCATTTGTGTCTAAAACATAATTTTTGAAATATGTTCTAAGCTTTTTTAAAGTACTTAACGACATTCATATTTTTTTTTTCCTAAACGAAAAAAAGCCTCACCAACATTTTAGTTTTTCTCCAGAAAATTGTGCCGTTAAAAGAGACAAAAAATATGAATCATCTGTATCAATCATTCAAACCGCTACACTCAGTAAATGCGATTGCCGATATTTTATTAAATGTAAAGATAGTTTAACCTTACCCAAGAGACTCGTAAAATATCACTCTTAACGGCTTCGCATAAAATATCAGTATTCCAATTTCAAGCGTTTTTAAGTGGATGATGGAAAAGAAGACATTTGGAATAAAAGGTTCTATTTCAGATAATTTAAAGGATTAATGGGAGAAAAAATAAAGTTGTATGAGAACGATTTTTTTTTCTTTTCACGAGAGATTATTTTGCGTAAGTGCTAGACTTTTAGCATCTTATTTATTTATTTTCTTTGTACAAAATGTCCTTTTTAAATGAATTTCTGAGTAAAAAGCAAAAAATCATAATGAAGTTATTTTTGAAACTAGGTCGAGAAAAATGTCCTTTAAATTGGTTTGGCCTATTATCACAGTTTTTCATTTGGTTGCTCTGATTTGCATATTCTTAATAAATGTGCGATCTAACTTTTATTGTAAAAAAAATAATTGAAATCTTAAAAAAATAAGCAAAATAAAATAAACAAGTACCCCCAATAATTTAAGTCGCGTACTTACTCAATTACTTTGAAGAAACTCTTGAACTAGCATTGAATTTGTTAATAGTTAACAATTAAATGTTTGTTAGCTAGTAATGATGCATATTATAAAAGCAACTATGAAAAAGAACTTGTTTAATTACTGCTAATGAATCACACACTGTTTCACTCACATTACACATTTAACTATATGTGCATATGAGTGTAACATGATGCATGAAAAAAATATATAGGGTAAGTGCTCCAGTAGTCGGCCATTAGAGAGATCTTTTGCGGATTTTATCTAACCTAGAACTTTTAGCTATCAATACAGCAAAAAAAAACAAGGTAAAACTTTAGAATGAACCTTTCTGATAGTGAATCACCTAACTGTTTCAGAAATTAAAAAAAAAATTATGTTTAAATCCAAGCTGTTGTCAACACTAGTAAATGCTCCAGTAGTCGGCCACAGAAATCCAGTGCTCGGCCACGTTGAATCCATTAGTCGGCCACTTCATTTTCATTGATCTTATCTGATATTGGGGGTTGAATTAAAAAAAAAACAAAACAAAGGGAAACTTACAACGAACCAGACCCGTCATTTGGGGGTCAGGAGGGGGAGGGGGGTCAATTGCTCCCCACCCTGGTTTTCAGAAATCAGTTAATCAATATATAAATGGGCTTGGTGTTTGCTTTTTTCCAATGAAATTGCATTGTGTTTGCACCCTTTGTCCCCCCCACCTCTAAAAACGTGAAATGACGGGCCTGCAGCGATGCATTATATTTAGTCTGGTTATATTTTTCGTGGTACCTCTGGTACTCAACTGTACAGATGATCATGTTAGTGTACTTTTTGATACACTATGTGCTTTACTTATTTCTCTAACTATCAATCTACCATTATTAATTTTAGACACTACAATTAGCACAGAATTCTCGGGACATTAATGTTTTTATACTTTAGCTGCCTAAAAACTTTTATTTTAAAAACTCGCACTAAAAAGTTTTTTTTTTCTGAATAACGTCTAAAAATATGTCTACATCAAAAAGAAAAGTAAAAAAAAAAAAAGCTTCTGAAAAAAGAATTTCAGCAGCACTTACTAAAAATGCAAGAAAGGACAAAATAAACGAAGTTTTTAAATGTACAAAATGTTCTTGCTTAGAAAGTAAAAAAACAGGAATAGTTTTGTAGTAAACGACAGTTTTTAGTGATAACGACCAAAGAATCAAGAAATGAAAATCTGCTTTACTGTTTATGTAAACATAAAGAAGTAATAATAGAGTCGACACAATTCATGACCATTAACTGGTTTACATTCATTAGAACGGAATTTCAATATACGGAACATAAAACTAAAACTGTAGTTTCAGAAATGATTGCTTCCAAAACTGTGCATGTAAAAATACATTCAAAAATGCGCTGAAAGGAATCTCTATCAAGGCTTCATCTAGCACAGAATGTTCCACTGAAGCAAGGTTATTTGTTTTAAACTCATTGAAGTAAGATGAAATAAGGAAGTAAATGGAACTCGGGATGTCATGAAAGTAATCTTACAGCTTTCGACAAGAATATTAGTAAACGAGGAAAAACCTTGAAAACAAACCAAAATTTAGTTTGCAACAATGTAACCATGTAGTTTTGAAATTAACTCAGCACAATTCTAATCCTCTAGCGAAGAAAACTCAAAAAGTCAAACATTTAGGGAGAATCATTAGTGAAAATATACCAACATTTGAAACAATTTTCCTGAATAGAGTACAGGGGTCTTGAACCTTTGGTAAAGCAAAAGGTTAAGCATAATAGCAAAAGAAAGAATAACTACATGCTTGGCACTCATTAAATAACTTGAGCCTATGTAACTATTGAAGTTTTGCATCTTATCTCCTATAATTGGGAATGTTTATTAACTGCCGAATAAGTATCAATAGAAGTCAAATCACTCGTTTCGCCAATTTCATGAGTTTAAGATAAAATTTGATAAGAAAAACTATCAAAACACCATTTCATAATAACTAGATGAGTATTAAAACTCATAATCTTTACTCAACGAATGCGTATTTAAAAATATCTTTTTTAGAATTTTCAATTAAATTTACAACACTAGGAGCAATAACATGTCGAAATGGTGGTCAAAAGAAGTTAAGACATTCAATTTAATTACTATTTTTCAAGAAAAATTAACTTTGGAAAATGTATTTTTACTCAAAACAGTTAAATTGTCGCTGTATTTTAATAAGTTAATTTAGTTTTAATTTGATAAACCCATATTAAGAATGAAAAGCTACATTAAGTATGTGGCCGACTACTGGATAAATCATCCAAACTGCTTAGAACCAGTGGTCGGCCTACCATGGCCGACCATTGGAAATGCAGAAGAATTCTGTACCCAGTAGTCGGCCACCCCTTTAAAAAACAATCGAGTCTAACCAGGAATTCGCTCTTTCATTGAAACATTATGTTAGACATTCCATTAAGATAAAAATCACTCAAATTTACAGTAGAATTAAATTAATAAGTGTAATTGGCCATTTTAAGAAGACGTGTCCTCTTAGCTGAAAAATAAGCAGAATCGCAATCTTGGATTACGGGCACACCATTCAAAATGAAATGACTCATTACTAATTCAAAAAAAGTACCCAAAACTTAACTGCCACTGGTTGATGATTGAGGATAGGTGCATGAATGTGTGAATGCGCCATATCTGATTTTGAATTAAAAATGTACTATTTATGAGGAGTTTTATGTCATTGTGGCCGACTACTGGAGACTGGCCGACTACTGGAGCACTTACCCTATATGTGGGAATTATTCCCCATGAACTATAGTTGTACAACTATTAACTGTCGACGAAACCCCTACGTGAGCAGAGACAAGCGGTGTGACGCGGCTGCGGCTTCAGTTGGAAGAAGAGCGTGAACTGAGGGGGTCGTGATGCGACGACGATGTGATTGTTCATAATGTTTATACTTTATGTTTTAGATGATTGTATTTATTTTGTCCTGTAACACTATGCTTTTGTGTTAATTAAATGCTTAAAAGACAATGATCATCATTGTGTAAAACAACAAAACCCCTAGACAACTAACCTAATACCACATATATATATTTTTTTCACTTACAAAAAATTTCTTAAAGAGAAGTTAGTATTCGTAAAAAACGAAAGTTTTGCATGATTGTAATAAACTCTTTCAATAAAGTTCCCCGATAAAAAATAGTTTTAGCGTTGTTTGCAAAGCTTTGGGCACTAAAATAGGAAGGAAAGAATACACTCAAGCAAAAATTCAGATGTAAGAAAATCACACAAAAAACCTTTTTCCCCCCTTCTTTAATTTCAAGGCACATGAAAAAAAAAAAAAAAAAAAAAAAACAAGAAGCTATGTCAAGAACTAAACAAGCCTACTTTCCCGTAAATCGATATCGGCATTCTAGCATCTGATCAATATTCTATTAATTATCTGAAACTGAAAATTATGTCAAACATACCTTTATAGACTTAAAGCTGATTTCTAAAAGCAAAATATACCCTCTCATCAGATGAAATAGATACGTAAAAAGTAAATAAACGAGTAAATAAAGTTTTGTCGCACCATTTAAAGAATGTAACTGTCATAGTTCTTCCGTAGAAAAATTCCACAATCGTTTTCAAAAGAAAAAATAAATAAATAAAAGAACAAAGAACATTCAAAACACATTTTATCAAAGAAAGAAAAAAAAATCGTTCGTTAATAAAATGTCTCGAATTTCATTTTTAATCCGTTGCCAGTTGTTAAATATAAATAAAGAATAAAATGCTCTCGTGAATGAAAAATTTTTGTTAACAAAAAAAAAATCGTCTGCCAAAAAAAATAAAAAAAAATAATAATAATAAATTAAACAAAACAAATAAATAAATAAAAAAAATCGTCTGACAAGTCAGTCATTTTTTTCTGAGCCTGCATTTCCGCCGTGTTTGCGGAGTCAGAGTCGGAGTCAGAGTCCTCACAGAAGATTATTCAGAAAAGTACTTTACAATACATTATTTATCAAAACCATTTTCTTACAAAGTTAGTTTGAAGGAAATCTGCCTTTAAGTTCAGAATCAACATTCAATTTAAATTGCCCCCTTAGGCGCTCATGTTAAAAAAATTTCTGAACGGTTCATCATTGAATGAAAAATGGTTCAAATTAAAAAGTGAAATATGGGAATAAGTCTCTCTGAGATCTTTCGAACAAAGAAAAGTTTATTCGATTCGGGCGGTTCACTCAAAAGTTATTAGGTGGGGAAAGGTTGCTTGAACGGTTCAATGTTGAACCAAAAATGTTCAAATTGAAAATTTAAGTGCGGTAATGAAATATCATTGCCGAGATCTTTCGAACAAAAAAAAGTTTGTTTAAATCGGACTGTTCACTCAAAAGTTATTAGGGGTGGGAGCTTGTTTGAACGGTTCAATGTTGAATGAAAAATTGTTCAAATCGGAAATGTAAATACGGGAATGAAGTATCCTTGATAAGATCTTTCGAACAAAAAAAAGTTTGTTGAAATCGGACTGTTCACTCAAAAGTTAGCACCGCGGGACAGGTTGTTTGAACGGTTCAAAGTTGAACCAAAAATTGTTCAAATCGAAAAATCAAATATGGGAATGAGTTGTACTCGCCGAAATCTTTCCAACAAAAATAAGGTTGTTCCAATTTGAATGTTCATTCAAAAGTTATTAGGGGGGAAAGGTTGCTTGAACGGTTCAATGTTGAACCAAAATTGTTCAACTCGAAAAATCAAATATGGGAATGAGTTGTAATCGCTGAGATCTATCCAACAAAAAAAAGTTTGTTCAAATCGGAATGTTCATTCAAAAGTTATTAGGGGGGAAAGGTTGCTTGAACGGTTCAATGTTGAACAAAAATTGTTCAAATCGAAAATGTAGATACAGGAATGAAGTATCCTTGAAAAGATCTTTCGAACAAAAAAAAGTTTGTTCCAATCGGACTGTTCACTCAAAAGTTAGCATCGCGGGACAGGTTGTTTGAACGGCTCAAAGTTGAACTAAAAATTGTTCAAATCGAAAAATCAAATATGGGAATGAGCTGTACTCGTCGAGATCTTTCCAACAAAAAAAAGTTTGTCCAAATCGGAATATTCATTCAAAAGTTATTAGGGGGGGACAGACAGACAGACCGACCGACAGACCGACACACAAATTCCCCATCTCAATACCCTACTTTCAAATTTTTAATTTTTCGATATTCATTTTACCTTTTTATTTTTTTAACTTGGCGATATTTTTTGGACTTGGCGATATTTTTTTTAACTTGGCGATATTTTTTGGACTTGGCGATATTTTTTAGATGCATTAAGCCAGTTTTAATACTATTTTCGTCTTTCTTTTATTTTTAACGGGAAAGTAGGCTAAAAATGGCAAAAAGCATTCCTACTTACACGTAAATACATTGATTTCCCCAGGTCGGGGGGGGGGGGAATTGACCCTCTTTGAACCCCAAAATGACGGGCATAAATAGCAAAAAATCTACACCTTCATTCATAATAGACTTAAAATGAATGCGCTAATACAAAGGAAACAAAAAGTTCTGTCAAGAACTAAACGAGCCTACTTTCCCGTACATCGACATCGGCATTCTAGCATCTGATCATTATTCTCTTGATTATCTAAGACTAAAAATTATGTCAAACATACCTTTAAAAGCAAAATATACCTCTCTCATCAGATGAAATAGACACATAAAAAGTAAATAAATGAATAAATAAAGTTTTGTCGCACCTTTTAAAGAATGTAACTGTTACAGTTCTTCCGTAGAAAAATTCCTCAATTGTTTTCAAAAAAAAAATTAAAAGTACAAAGTACATCAAAACACATTTTATCAAAGAAAGAAAAAAAAAAGAAAAAAAAGAAAAAAAAAACTCGTCCGTTGATAAAATGTCTCGAATTTCACTTTTAATCCGTTGCCAGTTGTTAAATATAAATTAAGAATAAAATGCCCTAGTGAATGAAACATTTTTGTTACAAAAAAAAATCGTCTGCCAAAAAAAAATAATAATAATAATAAATTCAATAAAACAAATGAATAAATAAACAAAAAATCGTCTGCACAGTCAGTCATTTTTTTCGAACTGTTTACTCAAAAGTTATTAGGGGTGACAGCTTGCTTGAGCGGTTCAATGTTGAATGAAAAATTGTTCAAATCGGAAATGTAAATACGGGAATGAAGTATCCTTGAAAAGTTCTTTCGAACAAAAAAAAGTTTGTTGAAATCGGACTGTTCACTCAAAAGTTAGCACCGCGGGACAGGTTGTTTGAACGGTTCAAAGTTGAACCAAAAATTGTTCAAATCGAAAAATCAAATATGGGAATGAGTTGTACTCGCCGAAATCTTTCCAACAAAAATAAGGTTGTTCCAATTTGAATGTTCATTCAAAAGTTATTAGGGGGGAAAGGTTGCTTGAACGGTTCAATGTTGAACCAAAATTGTTCAACTCGAAAAATCAAATATGGGAATGAGTTGTAATCGCTGAGATCTATCCAACAAAAAAAAGTTTGTTCAAATCGGAATGTTCATTCAAAAGTTATTAGGGGGGAAAGGTTGCTTGAACGGTTCAATGTTGAACAAAAATTGTTCAAATCGAAAATGTAGATACAGGAATGAAGTATCCTTGAAAAGATCTTTCGAACAAAAAAAAGTTTGTTCCAATCGGACTGTTCACTCAAAAGTTAGCATCGCGGGACAGGTTGTTTGAACGGCTCAAAGTTGAACTAAAAATTGTTCAAATCGAAAAATCAAATATGGGAATGAGCTGTACTCGTCGAGATCTTTCCAACAAAAAAAAGTTTGTCCAAATCGGAATATTCATTCAAAAGTTATTAGGGGGGGACAGACAGACCGACCGACAGACCGACACACAAATTCCCCATCTCAATACCCTACTTTCAAATTTTTAATTTTTCGATATTCATTTTACCTTTTTATTTTTTTAACTTGGCGATATTTTTTGGACTTGGCGATATTTTTTTTAACTTGGCGATATTTTTTGGACTTGGCGATATTTTTTGGGCTTGGCGATATTTTTTGGGCTTGGCGATATTTTTTGGCTTGGCGATATTTTTTGGGCTTGGCGATATTTTTGGCTTGCGATATTTTTTGGGCTTGGCGATATTTTTGGCTTGGCGATATTTTTGACTTGGCGATATTTTTTGGACTTGGCGATATTTTTTGGACTTGGCGATATTTTTTGACTTGGCGATATTTTTTGGACTTGGCGATATTTTTTAGGCTTGGCGATATTTTTTGGGCTCGTTTAAGTTGGACTGTTCACTCAAAAGTTATTAGGTGGAGAAAGGTTGCTTAAACGGTTCAATGTTGAACGAAAAATTGTTCAAATCGAAAATGTAGATACGGGAATGAAGTATCCTTGAAAAGTTCTTTCGAACAAAAAAAAGTTTGTTCAAATCGGACTGTTCATTAAAAAGTTAGTATCGCGGGACCGGTTGTTTGAACGGCTCAAATTTGAACCAAAAATTGTTCAAATCAAAAAATCAAATATGGGAATGAGCTGTACTCGCCGAGATCTTTCCAACAAAAAAAAGTTTGTCCAAATCGGAATGTTCATTCAAAAGTTATTAGGGGGGACAGACAGACCGACAGACCGACCGACCGACAGACCGACACACAAATTCCCCATCTCAATACCCTACTTTCAAATTTTTAATTTTTCGATATTCATTTTACCTCTTTATTTTTTTAACTTGGCGATATTTTTTGGACTTGGCGATATTTTTTTTAACTTGGCGATATTTTTTGGACTTGGCGATATTTTTTCGATGCATTAAGCTACTTTTAATACTTTTTTCGTCTTTCTTTTATTTTTAACGGGAAAGTAGGCTAAAAACTACCCATCCCAATTTTTTAAAACAATAATTACTGTTTTTTTTTTTTTTTTGCTCCACCCTAGTATATATAATAGTGAAAATTTCGTGCAAAAATACTAGATAAAGTTGTAGAAATCAAATGGGAAGAATAATAAATGTAAATGAAAAATGGTTTTTGAAATTCCACATTAAAAAAATCTAGCACTAATTTAAAAGTTTCTACACTATATAGCAGTCAAACCATTAGATTTGTTGCAAAATTTGTGAAACAAGTATAAAGTGTTTCAAGCCATAGAGCTTCAAAAATATTTCTTCGGAATAGAAAATGTTAAAATGCTTATGACATGAAAGCGACGTAAAGCAAATGTATGCATTACAGTTGCGTCTACAACTAAATATTAATGTTTAAAATTATTATACGTATGGTCCTCGTCAATATATTGAAAAAAATACTATTTCCAAATGCTTATACTTTACTACGGCATTTCAATGACATCACCTGTATTGACGTTTGTTTAGCAGGCGCGTGCTGCCGAGTTTGAACTTTACACTTGCGCATAATGTGTCGTAGCCTTCCTCAGGGATCCCCTGCATTAGTTATTATAAGTGTAAGTGATTTCTGGAATATTTATCGAGGCAGGGACTAAACTCCATTGTAGGTCTAAATGTGTATATACTTTGGTTAGGGATACCCCTCCACACTCAAAAAAAAAAAAAAAAAAAAAAAAAAAAAAGCGATTGCCGATGCCAAATGTTACAGAGATGCATCTCTCCTTCCCCAGAAATTGTACTGTTTTTTTTTTAATTTTTTTTAAATCTTTTTGAAAATACGTAGTCATAAATTTTCTACATTCCAGAATTGCGAAACATTTGTCCTTTTCGTTATTTTTTAATTTAAAGGAACATACCAATAGCAAAAAATATATTGTTTATGATTGAAGTTTAAAATGGAAAATACCTTTAGAAAATCCGTTCATTTCTACCCTTTTTTCAGCTAAAAACTCTCTGCTCATGCTCAGAATAATCTCGCATGACTAGAGAAAAAAAAGACCCGACAATAAATTGAAACGTTTTCAATTCGAAATAAATTTATATCGCTTTTCTCTTCCTTCTATCCGTTTCGGATAACTAAGACTTTCAAAGAGTAATTATTGTTGCAATTTCACCGAAGAAAATATGAAAGAGATTGCAATGCATTCAAATATGTTCTTTTAATAAATTTTCTTTTAATTCCGCTGATGAATACAAAGCTCATTATAATTAGTATTCGGGAAAGTAGGAACATATTTTTTTTCTAAAAGCTTTAGAGAATGACATTGTATTGATCATACACAATCGCGCAGCTCATGTATTCATCGTACAACTGAAACACTTTATTAATTTTATGCTGTAACTGTAGTTTCCAAATTAAAATGATATTTTGGGAAAAGCGTTTACAATTGAGATTAACTCTTGAAATTTCCACAGTGAAAGAAAGAAAAATGGAAAAGTCATCTGTAGGTTTGCACTATTGATTGTTTAATGCGACCTGAAATAGCAATAAGTTCGAAGATTTCTTCAAGAACAATGTCAGTTGAGGTGAACAAAAACATAATTTCAATGTTTCAAGATTAGATCTTTTCTTTCTTTTGGGTGGATTCTGATAGACAATTGTGCATTTGTTCAAGACTACTCTTTGAGATACCAGTTTTTTTTAGCTCTCTTTGCTTCTATAAGAGGATTTTTGACTCCAGTTCGGTTAATCCTATTCCAGGCTAACGAATGCCAATAAGCAGGAAACTACAGTCCTTGAATGTAATAACTGAGTTGGCGGTATATTGCATGTTTCAGATTTAGTCCTGGCTTGGGGGGGGGGGGGGCGGTGACTTACTCCTCTATACTCTTTGAGAGTTTTTGGAAGGGAAATACTTGACTTTATGACTGTTTTTAGCGAATGTAGTCATGTTTTTTATTCACTCCAATTGTTTTTTAAGGGGTCAACAAAATCCGTAGATTTTTATTCCATGGGATTATAGTTGGGATATACGCAATCAGTTTAGAAGCTTAGGCCTCCATGAAACATCAGTACTTAATGTGTGTATCTTAATAAAATTAAATCATACAACGTTAAAAATTCACAAGTGCGTAGGAATACGCATTCATGCTTAAACCAGCACATTTGTGCTTGTTTTGACGCTGCTTGATTTTTCGGCAAATGCAAAGAGTCATCTTTTAAAAATAATAAGCTATTTTAAAACTTTAATAAACATCAAAATTATCTTACAAAATTACCAAATCTTAATCTTACAAAAAAAAATGGCTCAATTAAAACGTAGTTCACATTCCATTTATCCCGGAGTACAAAATGTACAGGGAAAATTGAAGGAACTAACGCACACATAAGAAGTAGCAGGGGAGGTAAAATTCACAACTAAGTGTTTTAAGTAACCTTCCTCATAAACAAAAGAGCTAGTGTGTTATATGTTTGTTTCAAACGAGGTTGCGTATTGGCTATTAACTATTTGCAGACCTTGTTCATTCTTTTGAAAATTGAAAAAAAAAATCCTTTATGTGGCACCACTATCAGCAAAGACCCTACTACGAGAATTTTAAAGTCCATTTATCCCACTAGATGGAAGTACCTTGGCTCTATATTAAGCGAAACTTTACTAGGAATTCCTTTTAACGGAGATAAATTCCGTTCTCAATCGGATACACGAGGGATCTTTTACATGCCTTATAATCGTATGACATTTTCTACACCTTAAAAATTTACCCGACTGGAGCAAGGTCTCATTAAGCTCCTTTGGACATGAGAGGCCAGCGTCTTCCCCACAACACCACTCTGTCGGCATCAGAATTTTGTTGTAGCGATTACATGAGCGAAATACCTTGGATCCAAGAATTCGTAATATTGAGCAAGAAGAAAGAATGAAAAGTACACACGCAGAAGCGTATTAACATTGTGAAAAAACTTTTTGAGCAAAATATTTAAATTGAAAAAAAAAAAGTGCTGTTTTTTTTTTCTTTTTCTTTTCTTTTTTTTTTTGTCCTTTTTTAATTCATTTTCTGCACCAGTGCAAAAGTTTATAAACACCACGTGTGTATTCCTAATTTAGAATACTCATTAAAATAACAGTAAGACAATTACGTATCCCTGCTAGAAAAAAAAAACAAGTAATGAATATTTTCTCATTACTGTTGGTATTGTATAGTAATCGAGCAATGGAAAAATGTTGCTTTTCTGTAATTCCTTAAAAAATCAACTATAGAAAGTCCTTCTTTGTTACAAGATAATCCAAATCCTACCGATGCTCCATATGTATCAACACCAAAGTTCCTTATTTTATGCGAGGTTCCACCCAAGAAACAAGATTTCTGTCAGAAAAGATGCATCAGATTATTTCAACAAATTGGATAGCTATTTACTTTAGATTTGGCAGAAAGTATCCTTCGTATTATTTCAGAAAGGGAAGCTAGACTTATCTTTTCAAACCAAAGCATAAACTTCGTTTTATACCAACGTCATTTTTCTCCGCTTAAGAATAAAGATTTGACTTTGTTTGACAGTCGACAGATCTCAGCACGTAATAGCACAATCACGTAAAATGAACTGTATACGCTCAAATATCTGAAGACATATTTTTAAATGTCAAAGATACATTGATGATAATATGTCCAAAAGTTCATACAGTTCAAAATCAGAAAGTTTGAAATGGTGGACAGAGAGAAATGGTTTATCAAAACATTAAAACGAGTTGTTCTTATGACAGTGTCACATTTCCAAAAATGATCTTTATGACCGCATATACATACGGAAATGAGTGTCCATACTATAGCAAATGCTTTCTTATAAAAATGATTCTAGTTTAAAAAAAAATCATACCTACATTTTAAAATGTGGTTTTTGTAAATTGAAAAAAAAAAAATGTGGTCAAACTTATGCTCCTGCAGAATATTTAGTGCAACGGGATTCTATTCTTGTTTTTAGATGAAAACAAGAAACATTTTTCCATGGTTTCATAACCTTATTCATAGGTGAGTGAAGACTAAGCAACATAAATAAAATATTTTAGCAGTTACGCTTTTTTCAAATAATTGTGTAAGTGTCATTATTGTTTGGAGATGACTGGGGAAAAAAACCGTTTTCTAAAATGTAGCGATATTGCATTTTTCTCTCCAGGAGGAATGACTAGTTTCAAGTAGTTCTTTTCTGCCGACAGTGCTGTAGTACATAAAACGCCAAAGGCGCAGGTTCAAAACTGGCATCAATCGGTGAATTCTCAAGATACAGAAAATCGACAGTGTCCATGTCGTACGACTATACGGGCATGTAAACGTTCTATCGAGATCTGGTTTGTCATGGAATTTCTCTTGGCAAAATTAAACTTCTAGTGCAGTTTTGCATCGGATAGAGCTCATGTGCCTCCATCTAGTGCGAAAACTGGGCGTAGAAATTATCGTGGTAATGACCTTCATGATAGTGCAGCCACAAAAGGAATGATTGCCGGTTTTGGGGAATACAGTGGGTCTGCAAATGGCTATACTTCGCAGCAACTTAACTTGGCAGTGACATCACTACGGGTGGATGATGTCAGCGTGACGTTAGCCTATGAAAAACGAGCTTGATAAAACGTCACAGCCTACTTGGCGAATAAGAGGAGATCACTGACTTCTTACGAGCTCTTATTGGCTCCGCCCGTAGTGACGTCACTGCCAAGTTAAGTTGCTGCGAAGTATAGTAACTTTACGGTGCCCCGTAAAAACAAACAAACACAATTCAGATAATATTCGCAAAAATGGGAACATTTCAATGATTTGAAATAAGTGTTCTTAATTTATTGGAGTAACATTTTTGGTAGAATGTGTGTCCTTAGCATGCATACATAAATGAGTAGGGAAAAATCAATTTCAATAGGAATACCATAAAACAACAGTGTTACCAAAATACAATACTCGCATAAATACTTGACGATAGGTCCAGTTTTAAATTATCAAAATACTCCTGAAAACAGAATCAAAAAGTAAATTTTGCAAATCATTGTAAAAGGCTTGCTTAAACTAATTAGAGACATGTTATTTCTCAACAAAAGAAGATGGTAACGGTAAAAATTTAAATTACTGAAAGATTTTAGATGTGACCCATGACGTAATAGTTTCTGCGTACCTATTCTTTCTGTTTTGTTTATTTACCCTCGCGTTCCTCGCATTCCTGGTTCACTTGACTGTGGTCAGTGAACAATCATCTTTTAGCACTGATGATGGGGCTTCATTTATAATAGTCCCGAAATAGCTATTTGCTAGAATTTTCTAACTCTTTTTAAACATTTTATTTGTACTTTTGGACACGTTGTCTTGTATTTTTAACTTCAAATTTTTAGATGCTGTCCCATTGATTAAATCACGTTAGAGTGACAGTGTACTAGGATTTATCTTTAAATGTTGATTTAGCTACACAGAAAGTATCTAAAATCAGTCCCCCCTCTCTTCCCAGTAGTTGCGCCAAAACCAAACCAGTTCTTGTACCCCGTAAGGGTACCAACCTATAGATTTTTATTTGATTAAGTCGGTTACTTTCTGATGTATAGTAGTTACAAACGAACAGAAAACGTTTGATTGATCAACCTCCTTTGGTGGAATTCTCACCAAAACCTAATATGGGTCATTTTACATGAGGGTTTGAGGGTGTGTACCTAATTTCGTACGAGTTCAAGCAGTAGTTTTCTCTGCAGAGAGGCCCCTAAAAAAATCACGCGCATACAAACACATACATTTTCCAAAAATTGTCAAAATGGACTCAACGGCGGATACAAGAGAGGGGTGATGGGGCAATCGCCCCTCCCTTGAGGGACTCTTCTCCAGCAGTTTTTAGATTTTGAAGTTTAAAAAAGGCAATGGTTTGTTGATCTTTGATGATATTAAGGTAAAGGTTAGGGATGCGGGGCTGTGATCTCGAATTTTTCGAAATGGAAGACTAAAATATTCGTCATCAACATGTGTTAACACGGATGCATGGCGAAAAAAAAAGGCAAGTAAGAAAAAATACATCAATCGTCCCTCCCTTGGAATTTTTCTCGATCCGCCCTTGAATGGACTCAGCGCACTTCAAAACGTGCAAATCAGTCAAGATTTTATAAATCTTACTAATACAATACTGTCTATGTATTATATTTTGCAAAAGAAGAAATATGTCTATCAATTAATTGATTAACGATGATCTTTAAAATATTACTAATAGCAAAAATGTCCTATCAGTAGATATAAACTTGAATTCAAAAACGTTTTTGAATAAGCTTATAGTTTATAGAAAAGCATAAATTTACTTTACTCTAACTAAAGTTTCGTTAGCTAAAAATCAAAGTACAACTTATTTCCAATATATAAGGATTATAATTTCTTAAAGATACTGAGAAAGATATTGAGAATCTGAATTACGAAAAGAATTTGCTTTTCATTTTTGCTTAAATCATATTCTTAATCGCAAAAGTAATTTTAAAAGAAAGGACGAAGAGCGACAATGATAGAAACGTTTCCAATAACGAAAATAAAAGTTCTATCGCTTTTCCATTTCCGTTATCAGCTTCAGGTAACTAGCTTTTAGAGAGTCATTATTATTGTGTTTTTACCACCGAGGACATGAAAGGGACTGGAATGCATTGAAAAGACATTCTTTCAGCTCCTTTCATTTCATTTCCATTCAGAAATCTATGGATATTTTGAAGATGATTTTGTTGAAAGTCGCATTTGAAATGTTTCTGACAAAATTCTAAAAAATCTTAGATATTTATTATCAATAAATGATGAATTTCATGCATTGTGTGGTTTCAAACAGTTGTAAAAAATTTGTAATAAATGTAACAATTTATGTATAATAAGATATGTTCTTGTAAAACATTTGAATAAATACTAAAAATAAAATTAAATTAGGTACATTTCATTTGAATTCAAAAAATGTTAAAAAAAACATTTTGCTCAACGTATCAAGTTTTGCGTCAAGCATTAGACATACGAAATGGGTATTTAGTGGTTGAAGAGCACATTGATTTTACTTAACACCAAACGCTCTATACAACGACTTGCATCTTAAAACGTCTTCTTAATGTTAGTTTATATCAAAATTTAACGAAATTTGTCAAGAACTCTTTGTACAATATGAAATTTCTGATTATTACGAGGGAAACAACATACTCAAAACTATTAGGCAGAAAACTTTTGCAGTATTTAATGACTTAAAACCTATTTTTAATTGAAACTGAGGTATGCCAGCTTGTCAAGTGGTCAGAGAAGTTTGACTGCGATGGGGAGATTCCGGCCTCGAATCCCGCTTGTCCATGGATATGATCTCACTCTACTGTCCTTGTCCATGTGTGAATATAGCTAACATCAGTAAACAACAATGGTTTCATACCTTATAAACATTCCATTATGATATGTGTGTAAAGCCAGATACACCAAATTATGGTAAATGTGCAAAAAGTGTTTCAAAACTGTTGTATAATTATTCAAAAACGAACTGTCCTGAAAAAGGGTCCTACTTACCATAATCAAAACTAGTCATGTCTTTAGATGGCACACAAAATTCAAATATTAAAACATGCCTTTGAGGGGAAAAAAGTAATTATTTAGGATTTCTATTCTAGCACCATTCAAATTACCCCCTAAAAGACTTTTCATGTATCTTTATATTATATACATTCCTTCACTGTTCAACTACAGTAAAACTAGTCATTACATTGCAAGCGAAAAAAAATCACTTTGCCACAAATTATGCTGATTAAATGTATGTCTAGAAAGTGTGCATTTTTTTTATATATATTGAAACAACTTCTTCTTGTTTGTACATCACAAAATTAAAGATTAGCATACTTATATTAAGTCGTAATACAGTATCGAATTAAATGCAACTTTCTAAAAGTATTCATCAGTAAATTTATAAATACGATTACCTTACAAGTCGCTTTAAATCAAAGGTAGAAATGTGCTTTGGATATTCTCAACCAGAGAGATCAGAATCAAGCAAGGTATTCACTAGCTGAACAATGCACAAAAGACGTCTTAATTAAAGTGGGTGCCGGTCATTGTAATTTCTTAAGCTTTTATCCTCTGCCTTTTGGAGCCAATCTTTGTTTACGTTATCGAACCCGACTTCCTTTTATTGGAGAATTTCTATTGTGGGGCTCCAAGATTTAAGAATTAGCATGGTTAATGCAGGAAAATTATGCAGCCTACTTAACGGTTTCTTTAAACTAGGGGGAAGTTGGGATTTGGACATATCTGACTTTTAAACAATAAGGATGATGTTATATGAAGAGCACGCATGTTTATTAAACGTTCGATAAAAAAATAAAGGAGTTGTACTCACAAGCAAGCACACTTAAACAAACAAACGCAGAAATATACACATAATCTCTCCCTCTCTCTATTTTTTTTCTCTCTCTCTCTCTCTCTCACACACACACACACATGCATACAAGAAAATGCAGTCATGCTTTTATGTATGTATGTACGTAATTATTTACAACGCAGATATTTTATATTCCACATGCTGCTATTTCTTTATATTATTTCGTGTTATTAATAGACACACTACACCCCTTGCGTTTCCCATATTTTTAGAGGAAATATTTTATTGATAATGAATTGAAAAAATGCTTTCTGTTTAAAAAAAAAACCTCACTTTAAATGAAAAAACTGTGGTAGTCCTTTTTCGTATTGAATATTTTATAACAACAATAAACTATTACTAATAAGAATAAACAATACTATCAAAATCTGGTATATATGTTGGGAAAATTTTTTAGCATAGGTTTCCATGAAAAAGAAAAATGGAGGGACTGAGATTATACGTATACGAAATAGAAATTTCTTTCTAAAACTATTGCTTAATCTCAGCAAGAAAAGGATATATTTAGCAGATGTTTCTTAGATGATACAGGAAAAAAGAAGGACCGAGATATTTTTTCTCATCTAGTATGTATGTCTGAAATTTCTAGTTAATCCTCTTATGAGGTGCACTTTGTTACTGAAAATTGTCTATACACACGGCTTAGTCATACTATTTTTTTAATTCGTTTTTCAAATCTCTAGGTAACAAATTCAAGCTTTATTTGCCTTCTAATGACTTCTATTTGTGTTAATATGTATTTCGACCAATCTTCCCGAATTTTAAATTCATGTATTGGAATGTATTAGAAGGGGATACTGGGATAGCTTGTCAAAATTATAACTCTTATGAAACAATTTACAATACAGTTTAAACAATTATAGTTTAAAGTACTTTTTTCTTATTTTTTCAGTTAGTGAAATTGTGTAGTTTAAATTTATGGTATTAATTTTCTGCAAAATTATAGCTGCTTCCGATTAATTAAACACATAACAAGTTTTCACAGCGACTGAAAAGCTAGGTGAAGAAAAAAACGCGGTTGTCATTTTTTTTGGGGTTAAAGTTAATTAATTTATCGTTTACTTTTTTCACGCCAAAACCACCTGTATTCCAAAAATAGTTGTTTAAATTTCTAGCTTTTAAAGTAACAAAAGTTTTCAATGATAAAAACTTCACGCTTTTTTTTAGGTTTCGGAAAAATTCTACATTCTTACCTTTTCATAAAATAGCACTAATATTAATTTACCTTCAGGAATCAAGAGAAGTCCTATTAAAAAAATATGTTTTCAAACGGCAATGTAATAAAAAATAGATAAATAAATACCTTTGTGTATAAAAATAAAATCAATTAAAGCAACGTTAAAAATCAAAATTCGCAATAATGCCGCACACATCCAACATAGGCTTTTCTCGGATGTCTGGGCATACATAAGCTCTAGTTTTTGCATTGAAAAAGGCGTTCATTGTAAGGCCGAAATACGTGTCTTGAGCTTCCTGCGCCTTCCTGAGTCTTATTCTCATAAAAACCTTGTGATGATTTGAATCGTTTATTTCAAAAACCAGTCCAAAGACCAGCTCTGAAAGCATTTTTGCACATATTTTAAATTTGTTTCTATTAATGCTCTAATTTTTTTAAGCAATGTATCCACATTTAGATATATTTCTTGCAGTAAAAAGTGTCGTAGTAGCGATTAAATTATTTAATGTGATGCTACAAATGTTTTTCTGAAATTAGAATGTTTTTCATTTAACTGGTTTTTGAAATGAATGACTCAATTGTTCGTAGTAACAAAGATGATTCAAAGTCTTAATATATGTTATACATAGAGCAATGTACTGATAGTTTTCATTTTTCATTGAATTTATTTATACTGAGTGGAGTACTGTAGTTCTTCCACGTTATAAGTGAGACATTGTAAAACTCAGTTCGTGTAAAGACCATACACCGCAAAAAATGAACTGTTGTTTATACACTACAATACTGGCAGCCGAGGTTCCAATTTAAAACTGTAAAATGCACAGTAAGAAACTGTAAAACTAGCAATTTTAGTTTTGAAGTGTAAAATTAGCAAATTTTACAGTTTATTGCCCTAAAATTTAGCTGTGGCAGCAGAGGTACCTGTTTAAAACTATAAAATGCACGGTAACAAACCGAGAAAGTAGCAATTTTACATTTTTTACTGTAAAATTAGCAATTTTACAGTTTATTACTATAAAATTAGCTGTATTGTATTGTAAAAACGATTTTTTTTCCAGTTTAGAGTTTTACGTTTTTGATTTTTTAAAAATTTGTTTCCACGGAAGTAGAAAATTTTTCTTTCTATTTCTTGTGCTATTATTTTCAACGAATACTTATGGTCAGGAAAAGATTGTCATTTGCTTCAAAAAATCTTTTTTCTGTAATTCGAAAGCCATTAAGTATGTTGAGGGTTTTGTCCAACCATAAACGAAGAGATTACTCTGGTGTTAAAAATATATAATAATTATAATAATAATACTTATAATAATAATAATAATAATAATAATAATAATAATAATAATAATAATAATAATAATAATAATAATAATAATAATAATAATAATAATAATAATAATAATAATAATAATAATAATAATAATAATAATAATAATAATAATAATAAAAATAATAATAATAATAATAATAATAATAATAATAATAATAATATCAATAATGATAATAACAGTAATAATTATAAATAAGCAGTCAAGGACTTACGACTAATCAACATCTTTTCATTGACTTCTGTTGTAAAGGAAAAAGTTTAAACAGAGGATGCGGACGTCATTTCAAATTTATGAATTATAAAAATGTTGCTTTAATCCACGTTTGCTCTTCAAAAGAGGATTGCACTTTCATAAACTTAACACTGGGGGGGGGGGGGGGTGGAGCAGTCAAATTTTTCTTACTTCGTAATTGGACTATTGCTCCCGTTAAATCAAAGCTTCTTGCAAACAAGTTCGACAAAATTGCAAACAATTCATAAGCTCTTTTTCATGTAACTTCCCCACTTGAAGAAACATGCCGTTAGTGAAACCATTTGACTAATATCAGGGTTTAATTTTTCACATACTAACTAACAAATTATGTACGGATGTCAAGTGAAGAGATGCTAGCAAATGCAAGCTTCTGCATTTGCTAGCAAAATTCACACAAATTAAAAACCAAAACGAAAGTGTTAGAGTATTTTAAAAGAATAATTTCGTCCCCTGGTGTCCTCCTTCGACTACACTACTAGGAATAAGTGCTTGAAGAAACTATTGACTATTCAAAGACACACTTTTATTGTCTCCAAAACTATAGTTACACTGTTGGGATACGGTATGAAGCATTCGTGTGCAGGAGGGGAAAGTTTCTCTTTCTTCTGTACGCATAGTAGGAAAGAAAAATAGTTACCTCATGGGATTTAGAAGAGAAATTGAAAACAGTGGGAAACTTTTCGGCGAAAATTTGAAGATTGAAGTCATTATCTGTCTACGTTGTCTGAGTTTTTTGTTGCCTGTCCTTTGTTCTCCGTTACGCATTATGATTGACAAGTAAGGACTTCCATGGATTGAACTTCAAAGCGTATGGGATAATCGCAAACGTGTTTCCCTTCTCGAAGAAGGGGATTTTTTTACCCCTTATAAAACTTATAATTAGTTTAAAAATACTTAGTAGTTGATTTTTGAAAGAACGAAAATGTCCAAATTAGAAAATACGCCAAATAGTATCTTAAATCACATCGAACTTCAAAAACTGTTCGTAACAAGACTTTTCTAACTAGTTCTTTTGGAAAATTGTGCAGTTTAATTTCATTTGGTTGAATAAAATGAAGACAGAATTGTTTAGATGTGTACGATAATGGTTAAAAATGTCATGAGAGTTATGCTTTACTAAGGTTCGCTGTGTACCTTGAAGCTATTACTTGTATTGTTTTGACTTGTAATTTAAAAAGATATGTTCTCAATACAGGGAGCGACTCGAAATTCAGAATGACATGACTTAAATAACTTGTAAAAATGTATTTTTAAGAACTTAAGTACAAGAAAAAATCTGAACGCGTATAGCATTCGAAAAATCGAAAACCGTTTGCTATGTTTGCAAAAAAATCAGATATGTATTTACATAAAATGGTACATAATACATACGAAACAGGATTTAGGTATAGTAATAAAAGTCATCCAAATATATTTTGAAGGCTGAAATCTATTTGTTGGAGTCCGTACATTTGTACGCTTAAAAATACTTACAAATATCACAAAAAAAAAAAAAAAAAAAACTTTTCAAAATGAATGTTTTCAGGCACAATAAAAACTTAAGGTTGGAATTTGAGAGGGATGTTTTTGGTGAAAAGAAAGATAAACTGTAAAAACATGTTAAATTACTTTAACCTTTACGTTAGAGGTCTTCATGGGCAATTTAGGTTTAAGTTAGAAATTTGAACCTTTATCCTTCATATCGTCACTTTAGAGCAAGAGTAAGACATTTAAGGCTCTAGGGGGTCAAAACAGTAATATATCCAATGGTTACTTTCACATGACGAAATATACTTGAAGAGCCATGTTAGTCTCTGAAAGTGTAGCGCTACAATTGAAAAAAAGCAAAATATAAAATTTGCACATTTATTAATACATTCTAACTTCTAAAGCACTTGAAAAGGTTAAAAATAAATCCTGTAAATGATAAAACATAGTTAACTCGAGGCCTGAGCCATACTGCTAGTTTAAAGTACTTGCAGTGCCCGATTGATGAAAAAACATCAAGGGAGCTTTATTTCTCACTGTGTGTGTCCAAATTGGGTTTGCGGCCTTTCTTGGTTTTGCCAACGGAAGATAACAATTCTTTATTCTTGAAAATATATTGTAGCGGCCGGAGTGGTTGTCAGCTGAAAAAAAAATCTTAGGAACCTGCTAAAAACAGCCCAGCGTATCGTTATTTCAAGAGTACCAGGATCAGCCAAAAATTGAAAGAAGTTCGAAACAAAACCTGAAATTTTCAACAATATTTTGGCTCCTTTTAAACCAAAAGCTTTGCGAAAGCAATAGCAATGTATGAAAAACTTTACATGATAAGTACTAATAGATTTAGAGTGCTCAAAATCGAAGAGTTTAGGAGTCAACTAGGGTAAGAAAAAATGTTAAAGCATTAACTTTCGATTGGATTATTTTTTTATTGGATAAACTGAGAGCAAAAACTTTGTGCATATTGTCCTAGACTTCAGTCTCTGAGTAAATGGGTCTGCATTCTGCATGAGCTAACTTTTTGACCGTTTCTACGCAAATTTGTTCTTGTTATTGCTTTCTCCACCGACAAGGGGTCAGTAGAAACAGCAATGTATTTCCTTGTAATTGTAATGTAGGTAGATAACTGCAATGCAAATATTAATATTTGTATCTTAGCTCAAATTATGTTTGAATAATTTCATTGAATTACATGGCATTTTATTGAATACTGTTTAAATTAAAAAGAAAATCATTTGCACTTGCAAATGCAGCACTTTGAGTAAAAATTAAAACAATTCGCTTATTGTACGTTTTTTATTGAATTGTAGTGATTTTGAAAACTAACTCAAAACTAGTATATCGGTACAAAGCAATCATTAGGAAGCTGAAAGTGAAAGTAATACTAAATAAATACAAAATTTGTTTTCCAGCTCCCTTGAAATATCTAGGCATTTATATTATTTATTTTTAACTGAAGACTCTTAATATTGCAGGAAAATGAGAATATATTGATTTCAAAAAGAAAATGAGATGGTATTGAAAAAAAAAAAACGGATCCCAAGAGAGAGAGAACCTGACATCGGTTTCCGATTTCATCTTCTAAGCGGCAGCTAACTAGGAAAGCGTCATTTTCACTGCAAGTTTTACATTAAAAACGCAAAAACATGTAAATGATTTTTTTTTCAAACAATGAAAGCGTTTTCTTTTTCCTTTTTTTTGATTAAAAAATACTGTGTATAAAATAAAAGATTTCAAAAAGTTAAAAAATAATACACTTGTGTAACTAGATAAGTTCTTCCAATTACCATAAATAAGTCTCTGCGTAAAAATTTAACATTTCGTATCATTTTTTGCAATGAAAGAAACACATTGTATGCATTTCATTTTGATATATTAATTAAGAACAAAATAAGTATTTTATAACCGTATGCTTTTTCCCAAAATAGCCACACCTTTTTTTATGTGTCGTTAATTATTACTACTTTTTCTATAAAATCACTTCAGTTCTGTAAGCAATACACTGTCTGCACCGTTTTTTCACCCTGAGGCTGCTGTTTCGTACTTATTAGAACTCCTCTTTCTGGAACAGGGAGTTTATATATATATATATATATATTAGGGTGGTCCTTAGCATATGGTCAAAAAATTAATTTCATATTTTCATAAGTCTTACCCCCTATTTTTTTTCCTTTGGGGTTAGTAAGTAAGTAGTAAAAATTATTTTAAAATATTTCAATAATAACACGTGCCTCAAAGGGGATGAAAAATGAAAAAATACAGCGAAATTAGTAAATTTTCAAAACATCTTTTAATAACTCTATTTTAAGTATAAGTAATATTTTGTAGAAAAATAAGATAAGAAGGACATGAATTGCTTAACTCCAAATCAAATTTCTATAATGTTAAGCTGTAATAATACTAGTTCAATAGCTTTTTGTCAGTAAATGCTTTGAACACGATGGGAAACGGCTACGATAATCTTTAACAATTTGTAGTAGGTATTGCTTTTGCTCCTCAATGTGTGTTATAATATTATTGTATTCTTCCATAAGCTTTACACCTCTTTCTGCAGTATCATTAACAACTGCTAAGTTATTGACTACTGTTAGGTCAAGTTGATAATCATGAAGAGTACTCCAGGTGGACGGGTCATGAGCAATAAAGTCAAAGGGTATTTTAAACCGCTTAAAAAACTTGGATGTTCTTTTTGATACAAAGCTATGGAGGTTTTTGTTTGTAAACTCAATCAATTCCTCCGAATTCAACTGCAGGCGCTTGTAGTCACAATTAATTGATTCTTTTTCTTTAAATGCTTCTGCCATCTTCTTTTTCTGATCAACAGGAACATTATCATCAAAAAATGCCAAAGCAACTGATTCTTCAGTAAGATACCATAAATGTCTGCAAAATTTTTCTGTAGTTACTTTGGAAATTGTTTTATTTGTTTCTTTGTAAAAATAAAGATCTTTCAAAAACATCAAATCCTGATATGGGGCTTTACAGGCTAACGAAGCGTTGTACCATGCTTTAATGTACATCTTTATGATAAATATGCAAACATCTCTTATTCCTTGGTATTCCTTTTGATTCAGTGGAAATTCATTTCGAAACATGAATTTTTTAAACAATAAATAGCTTTCGCCATCCACCTGGCATGGTGAAAAGCACCAGGTAATCGAAATGAAATGTTATCCCCTTCTTGTCCGCCTAAAAATATAATAACTAAATGCAACAGCTCTTTGTAGTCATCTCTCGGTTTTGGTACACAAAACTGCTCTTTAGCAAAAAGTAGCACGATCTCTTTGTCCTTACCAATACTGTTTGCAACGAATTCATCATCAATTCCAGCAGTATGTTTCGAAGTGTCCATATTGGTCCAAGCTTGTTGGAAGCGTTTAAATAGTCCTGGTTCTGGTCCAGACGACGTACTGATGCATGCTTCATAAGCAGACTTTAAGACTAATTCATATATATGGTGTCTGCAAGGTAGATATAATAGATCTTTTTCCAATTTTCGTTCTAATAAAACACAAGCTCCTTTTGCTACTCCTGTATTTGCCGCTGTGGTATCACAACATAAGGCTTCTACTGAAGCCAAAAGTTTACTTTCTGCAAGCAAGCTGTAAACAGCTGATGCCATCTCGTCTCCACTCCCAGAAAGCAATTTAAGGACACCTAGAAGATACTCTTGTCCTTGTGCGGAAATGATTACTGGGAGCCTATCTACTTTCTGGTTTCCAGTTATTTCTGGGAGTAGCTTTCCATCCCAGTGAACTGCAAACTCTAACTGTAACGTTTGAAGCTCATTTTTGATCACTGAAGCACGTTCAGCACAAAGCATTTGACGACATCGTCGAATCGAGGTTCGATTTATTACTAAATCTTTGGTATCGTGTCCCAAAGCTTCTGCAGTTGCAATTAAGATATGGACAGAATCTCTGTCACTTAACTTGCATTTATCAAGAACTGCTACCAATTTCGTGTTAATAAAATTAATAGTTCCACGTTTACATTTTTTGGATGGACCTGGCTCATCAGATGAACACAACATATGCTCACTGTCAGTTTCATTTTCAGATGAACTATTCTTTTCAGGGAAAACAGTCACTAAAAAAGAATCATTTTATGAATTAGATGCAAAATGCTGAATGAAAAATGTGATAATGTAAAATAACTCCTACAGTGCACCATCTGCCGGTATTCTAAATCTCTTCATCTTCCCGGAAAGATAAAAATTTAATAATGTAGGGGTGTGGACGAAATTTAAGAAGAGCATGGAGAGCAGCTATGATTTTCCTCAAGATTTTATTTACATGAGGTAAAACTGGCAAAAATGTAGCAGAAATTTATAAGATTCAATGTTACGCATTTAATAATTTCATGTTTTAGAAAATGAGTGTTACTCTGTGTGTAATAGAACTTAATTAGAAGTTCCGACTAGTTTTTAAGTACAGCGATGCTTATATTTAACATAAAATCATTAAAGATAAAATAACTTAGTTAACATAATGCTAGTTAATCAAACAATGACATTAAATTAAAAAAAAATCTAGTTCATTATGAACCTATAAAAATATATAATAAAAAGAATTGATTTTCCATTTACTTATTTTTTTTTTACTTACGTGACTCATCGATATCAAAGTCTATGTTATCCATTGTTTCCCTCACTTTCGTATCCTCTCTATTTTTCTCTCGTCTCAATTCTTCTGTAATTTGTCGTTTTAAAGCTCGTTGCTCTTTTTCATAGGTTTTTTTATCAACTCCTCCTAATGAACCAACTCTTCCTTTCTGTCTTTGGGAGATGAGAAATTGTCTATCTTCTTCAATTTTAATAACTTCTAAGGCATTAGAATGAGCAATATCAAATAGGTCTTCAAGTCTTGCTTTAAAATTTCGTTCTTTTTGCATTTGAACTTCGCTTTTTCTCTTACTGTTTTTATGGATTGCTCTCCATTCGTTATAAAGAGTTTCTAATTTAACAATGCAGTTCTGATGATCTCTAAGAGGTATTCGTGCCTTTTGCCAAAAAATCATAGTTTCTGAAATAACTAAACGAGTACTTTCGCGGAGACTTAACTTTACGTGCCTCATATTGTAGAAAAGGACTTGCAAGACCTGTCTATTGAAAGGCAGTTTGCAACCTAATATCTGATTAGTTTCAGTTCCAATCAAGTATACATACTTGCGAAGACTCCAGTTTTGTGCCATTTTTAATTATCAAAATACTTGCACCCGCCTTGTTCGGAAGATAACGCAATATTGAGCGGGAAGCGCGAAAAGAAGTATTCCAACAAAAATGCTGACACAGCATAAACTGTGCTGACTATCGGAAATCACGTGGGCAGACAAGTTATTTTAAATTATATTTTAGTGTATGTTAGATATTATTTACTTTATTCACTTTCATGAATTTTATTTATTTTTTCCCCTCTTAAAAAAGAGAAAAGTTACTGATTTTCATAAAAACTTCAACTTTTAAAGCTTTTGAGGCACCATTTAAAATTGTAGGAATGATTTAATTTTTTTTCTACATTAGTGTTAGACCAGAAGGAAAAAACTGAGGGGGTAAGACTTAGGAAAAAAAAAAAAGTTGAAAAATAAGGACCACCCTAATATATATATACATTTTTTTTTTTTTTTTTTTGCTGAATGCTGAATGCTTCTATGAGAGTATTTCTGATATCAACTCAGTTGCTGCCTAAGGCGAGGACGAAACTGCAGTCTCTAAATGGCATAGCCGAGTTGGATGGTGAGTTGCATGTATTTCTGCCTTAGCCCTGGCTTAAGGGCGGTAACTTACTTCTTAACAGTTTAGTTCTACTAAAACGTACGTGTATGTGTGTGTTTTTCCGGAAAAAGTTTAACTTTTCCGCCGTTACAGTTCAATTACACATAGTTCTTGTTATTTAGACGTAAAACGTAAAAGCCTAAAGAAATAGCAGAAACTCTTAGGTTGTTGAAGCTATACATCTTTTGGGACGATGGCAGGAACGACGGCATGAAAGCCCTACCTTCGATGCACATGTGTTTTTTTATAGAAAAGCTGCATTAATATAAATTATTTAACAATTCATGTATAGCACAGCCTACTTGACACAATCGGCTAGCACATTCGCCTGTTAACTAAAAGGATAGTGGTTCATGCCCCACGTGGGAGAGTGATATATTTTTCATAACAGACTGAAATTTGTTATTTAAAAAATATAAGAAAACACTCAATAATTAAGTGTCCAAACATATATATTAATATAGTATCACTTTTTACCCACTATACAAAAATTTTAGTTGATAGATTATTGGCAGAGAGGTAACTTCATCTGGAGACTTCCCAAGATAAATAGGCTGAACGTGATTTCGTGCTCTGCACAGTAGAAGCAGTGATTTGAATAGGGAGACTGCGTTTATTAGTAACGTCGAATTTTAATAATGCAAATTAGAGGGATGGTCCATAGGACTCTAGTGAAGCTCTGAGTAAATGTTATTTATTCCATAGAATCTGTACGGCCGAAAACTCAGCTATGTGCAAGCAGATTTATTAGTATGAAGATTGCTACTTTTCAGTGAGTTGCGTGAACAAAAACAGTGGACATTTGAATTAAAAAGTTCCTTTACTTTCAGTAAATTACTATTGTTATGTTTTTAAAAATAAAGGAATGGGTTTAAAATTGGATGCAAAGAAAATTTTTGAAATTTTGGTACCTAACAACAATGAATCACGAAGAGAAGATTGAAAATACTTTATGCTTTTGGTTTTCTAAATTCTGAAAAACCTTTTAAACCTTCAATGTACCTTATTCTTTAAGTTACATCAAACATAACGTATTTTTAAACCAAGTTAATACCAAATCTGCATAACAACGCCACTAGATTGCCATTTTCATCATTTATATTTTTAAGTTATATTATGCCTCTGAGTTCCTGACTGGACGTCAATTATTTTGAATTCCGGATCAGGGGTTCAAACTAATGCATAATACTTTTTCACCGGCTGTGGGCTAAAGAATATTATGCTATAACTGACGACAACTCTCTCAAAATAGGTTTTGAATATTAAAAAGTAGTTTTAGAGGCTGGTTCTCTGGTTTTTATTTGATTATTCAGTGAAAACTGTTAGTTAGGAAGAAATTAGAAAATGAAAATAATATTAATTATGGAGCTACAAGAAGCTTCGTCTAGAACTGAACGAGTCAGCTATCTCGTTTTAAAACATCGAATTTCTAACATCTGGTCAAGGTTTTAAAATTAGATAAAGTTTAAAATTAGAAATTGTGTCTCAAATGTTATTTTTTTAGCATTAAAATATGATTGATAAAACAAAATGTATCCCTCTCATCTGATGAAATTGATACGTAAAAAGTAAATAAATAAAATAATAAAATACTAGTGCATTTTAAACAAAGCAACTAATGTAGAATATTTTTTTTCACAAAAAAGGGGGGGGGGGGAACCTTCAATCGCTTTCAAAAATAAAATAAATAACTAAATAAATAAAATGAAAACAACGTTCATAAACATAAATGGGTCATTTTCACCATATGTTTACATTTCGTAATTTTTAAGTACTTTTTTTAACTTGCTATTTTCTTTTAGAATCACTAACAGATGTTTTGTTACATATTTTAGGTGTGTAAAAAACTTTAAGTTGAGAGGAAAATTGTCGTCCGTTACCATACAAAATCAGTATGGAATCTCACTTTTAAACTGTATCATAAGAGCCTAGAACGAAACTTCACTCGAAATTATTTGCGTCCCTGAAGCTTAAAACGATGTATGTGATAATTAAAATATTGATAAAAAAAACTGTATGGTAATGGACTTGACATTTGGTAACGGATTTGACCAGTAACGGACTTGACATTTCAACCAAAATGTCAAATTATGGCCAGGTTGACGAATTTAAAAATTAAACAACAATATGCATTTTTTTAGAGTTGTATAATAAACAATGTTTTGGGGTAAAAGTTGAGAAAAAGTAAAAATTAATACTAAAATCTTTGGTAACAGACTTGACAAAGAATAAAAATACGAACCTGGAAGAAATCTTGTGCGAAACGCCACAGGAATACTTCTTGACTCAGGAAAACAAAATGGTACGAACTAGTTACGTCACTAGTTTGTTAAGTTAACTGAATACGTGTTACCATCTTTTGACTGCAATAAATACCTTTTTTAGCTAAAATAATCGAAGGGAAACGGACTTAACAAAAACTGCCGAACAAATCATATTCATACATTTCTTAATGAAAAAAACTTACTATTGTCAATATTTATTTTGAATATCATATACTAATAGTCAATAGATAAAATATAATTTAATGTATATACTTTTTTGTATAATTAAGTATGTAAAAAATAGTTGAACTTGCGAAAATTGCAAATGGATAAACGTTTTTGCCTTGATTCTCATTTTTAAAGACTTATATAAAAATAAATAAATAAATTTCAATAACTTTCTAAGTGATAGAATTTTTTGGGGGGTATTTCTTGCAGAAAAAAATTGTTCGCATTGAATTTAAAATATAAGTAATGCTTCAAAATCCCCTTTTTAATATCCGGACAGCAAATGTAAGAAAGTTTTGAAAATGACCCAATTACATTTTATCAAAAAGAAAAAGAAAAAAAAAATGTTTCGTAGGTCTTGGTTTTGGGTGATAGTTCACATTTGGTCTTTTTCCCACCGACTCTGTAGCACTGGTACAAGCACGTGAGCATTGCATTTATTTCATTTTAATTTAATCATATACATGCCAGACTTGTGTCAAGACTGCGAGATACGGCACTTCAATTTTTCAATATTTTGATTATTTTCCCATTATACAGTGTTTTTTTTTTAAGGGGGGGGGGTCCACAAACACAAAGATAGTTTTCGCATTGTCGTTATTGTTAAAATATTTTGAATTGTAAAAACCCGCTTAAAGTAGCTAATCAAAAAAAAAATATATATATATATTTTTCATCAAGAGCTTTTCCAACAACGTTTGTTTGAAACGAATCTGCCTTTAAGTTCAGGCCGTATATCAGCATTACTTTTAACTAGAGGCACTAATTTTAAGAATTTTTGAACTGTTCAAAATGTATTCAATATTTCTTGAAATCACAAAGTGAAACATAGGAATGAGGTGTCCTCGCGCAGATCTTTTATCTTTTGGGTAGGGGTCAGGATACAGACATACATTTTCTACATCTCAAATGTTTACTTTCCAATCTTAAAATTTTCGATATTTATGCACTTTTTTTTTGGACTTTGTGACATATTTACGTTGCATAAAGCTACCTTTTTGAAAAAAAAAATGTAACAAGAAAATAGTTTAGTGAAAATTCTTAGAATGCTGAAGACAGTTGATGGGTAACAATGCTTAGTAAAAACTAAAACTATACGATATTTTATAAAAAAAGAAAAACGTCTTCCCAGATTAACAATATCCGATATCGGATGTGTATGTGTGACACAGAGTGTGTTCTTGCATAGAAAAAAAAAGTAAAATAAAAAAAATACAGGCTTGAAAGACTAAAGCACTAAAGACAGGAATTAGTTGCAGCACTAGCCTTTAAAATATTTAGGTGTCACATTGTACCTTTTGATGCAAGAGATAACTACAAGGCACATGGGAGAAATAAAAGACTTAACTTAATTGCTACAATAGATTGTTAGAGCAAATTCTCTATCCATTGTTAGAATTTTGTTACAAGGGTATTCTTATTACATTAATAAAATGTTACACAAGGGAATATTTTCGATTTTTTTTTCAAAAGTATGCTTGTCAGAGTGTAAAGCAGCAAAAAAGGAACGATGAAGGTCTGTGGCTTTAATCTACACCGTTAGTGAATTATTAATAGCATTTCCTTCGAAAGAACGATTTTTTTTTTGTAATTTGATGATATATATAACTTGATGACGAACGATCGTATATTTTATATGACATTAATAAATGAGTATAAAACCATAAAAGCAGAATATGCAGCTGCTACAAGCAAATGCGTAATTTGTTAAATTGATCAAAGTAATGATCGAATTAATAAACTGAATTTCAATGAAAGATAGAAAAAAAATCAGGTTTTACGGAATATTTTAGAAATTTAAGCAAATACCGCTTAAAATTAACATAACTTTTTGTTGTAAAAACAACAGAGCATATAGGGTCTTCCAGATGTCAGAAAATATTTTTTGCTCTTTCTCCGCTAGATTTTCTATTAGTATTTTTAAAGATAAAAAATGTGTTTCATAAAAATTTTAATTAATTTTCTTTTATAGAAAATAATCTTTTTCTTTATTTAGGAAATGTGGCTTTTTTTAAGAATCTGACAGTCAGGAAAATGGCCACCTTTGTTTTATTTAATGTATAGGTATTTAATATAACTCCAATTCATTATCTCGTTTATTTTATTATAACATGCTTATAATAAAAACTAAAAGTTGATCCTTAACTAATGATTTTGTTTTAACTTAATTTGACTTTGTAACAAAGTAATAACTAGAGCAATGCCTATATGTTTGTAGATCCACTGATTCGGTAGAATAACGTTTCAAAGTAACGTTTTCTTTCAATTTTTATTTTCGTTTTTAAAATTTAAATATTTTTTGTGCGATCATTCACTCTACGATTTAAGTAGCATATTATGCAATCCTACTGGACACATTTAATGTACTTTTGAGTGAAATATTTCTTTAAGAATTGATTTTAAATAATAAATATTTGCAATGGGGCTTAATTCCTGTTTTTAGGATTTAATACTAATCTTTTAATGCACAACAATAAATACTTTCAATATATCTGCAATAGTTTTGATTTTATATCATTAAAAAAAGCGTAATTTGATTATGCATAAAAATTCTAAAGTTTGCTAGTGAGTTTTTGGTTCGGCCGTAAATTGTTAAATTTGCCGTAAATTGTTAATATTTTTGCTTACTTCTTGTACAGCTTAAAAATTAGTCATCCTAAAAATAAAGATTAAAAAAGGAAAAAAAAAAGACTTTTGCTTCAAAAGTGTGTTTATGAAGGATGTTACTAAAGATGATTCCGTTTATGAGGTACATCAGTACATTTAGCTTTTAAGCACCTAGCCTGGTGTAATTTCTGCAGAAAAATGATTTTCTTTATCTTAAAAAGTAATTTGCTTTTCATTTCACAATTTTATTATACATTTTTTGTTTTGAAAAACAACTCAAATTATCTAGATACAATGAAAACTATTGGGAAAATGTGAAATTGTTTAAATCAGGTATATGTTGTGCATGAAATTTTTATTTCTAAATTAAGTGAGAAACAAAGCCAATAAACTGTGTAATCTTTGCTTTCTGTTATATGTGAATATATAATAAACACAAGAAATCGAAAGAAAGTACCTATTGTTTAATCCTTCTTAAAATATAATACTAATGTTTTCTAGTAGTTTTTCCTTTCATTTTGAATATTATTTCAAAGTTTAAAAAAAGATTTGATTTTTATTAATTAAATAAAATTGATTGTTCAAAATATTTGGTTTGAACTAATCATTTATAACTATTTTTCGAATTATACAGCTACCATAAAGTATTCAAAATTTAAGAACTATATTTTTTTTAACACATACGTCTTCATAAATTATTTTAAAGCTAAAATCGACATAGCAAGAAAGAAATTGCCATTGTAAATTTTTCATTTCGTATCAGTAAAGCTTGCGTTCATATTATTAAAGACAAATAAGATTTTGGGCCAACTCTAACCAAACCATTTTAAGCATAGTATAATGATAAAGATTAGCACCATTCCTCTTATATTTTACTTTTTTTCTTTCTTTTTATTCTGCAACTTCCCTCTGTTAAAAGACAATTCTTTCTCTCATCAAACAAAAAATAAAGCGCAATGCCGGCGGTGATTTGTGACATCTCTTCAGCAGCTAACTTAGTTTAGATTGTTAGCGAATTTAAACTTTCTGTCATTGGATTCTTCTTCCCAATGTTCTTATTTATTACGTTTATGAAAGAGTTACAAAAATATATTTAATTCTGATGTGTAGTCGGCATTAAAAAGTATTTTTTGAATTTTATTCAAACTTATTGATTTAAATTTTTCTTAACTGAAAACTTTAAATGCAATAAAATAGTTTTAGTTAAAAATAAATGCAATAAATAATTAAAAAAACACATTTTGCAATTATTTTTAGCATTATTACTGTAATTATCTCGCATAATTCTCATAACAGAGCTCGATTATAAAAAATCAGACTCAATGGTTTAAAAATAATGTCAATGTGGGAAGAAAAACAAAAGCAATTGCGATTTTTGTAGCTTCTAAAACATTGGTAGCCTTAAGCAAAAACTTCTGCCAAAAAGCCGCATTTAAAAGGGAATATGTGTTGTACCTCATGATAAAATTATTTATTTTAGTGTTTTTGTTATCAGCGCTGTTACATTTCAAAAAGAAGAAATAATAATATTTAAAGTAAGTAAAGGTACTATTTCAAAAGAAACATTAAAATTAATCTCCTATTTATTTTTGAAAACTTCACCTTGTGTAGTATAGCTTTTAAACTAATTGCCCACACAGCATTAATTAATAGCATTGTTATTACTTCTTTCCGAAAATAAACGAATAAGAAGTATCATTTCCCTATAAACGACGCCACTTTGTTAATTAAGTACAGATACATCCATATAGTATAAATTGGTCTGGAAGTGGGAGAACCACAACTTAACTTGACTGCTCAACTTTATTATTTCCTTCCAATTTGCTGTCCTTATAGGACTCTTTGAAGTCATTCATGTTTTAAAAATAGTTTTACTTGATTTAGCTACATAAACCTATTTAACTACATTATTTAAAAAAAATATTTACCTATTTACCTCTGTAATTACATGTTTTCTGTTGTGCGCAATGATTTTTAAATTAATAAAAGAGTACCGACATGTTTTAAAAAGTAGGAAGGTAATTCTCCAAAAAACAGACACAAAGGGAATTGTTATTTTTCGTTGATTTAAAAGGAAATGAAATTATGCCTTACTGTTGGGTCATTCCATGCCAAGTATCCCAAATTTCGAGAAAATCCCTACTCGACCCCCTCCGATTTTGATGAAAATTTTTTTGGAAGTACATATAAGACTTGCATGAAGCCTACCTGTTATGGTTCAGCCAATAAAAATTATTTTGTAAAGGCCTCTTTTTCGTGTCTTCAAAAAAAATGACCAAATCGTCAAGTTTGTGCTTATATTGCTCACAACCTAAGGCGATTATCAGGCTCAAATTTGGTGATTCTAATCACTGTTTAGGGCAGAATAGCCTACTTCTGAAACAAAAGCTCAATGCACTGTAGATTTTTTGCAATTTGCTGCCAAAAATGGCAAAAAATCGTATTTTGGAAAATTACGACCATAGGTTATCAGTTTGTATCTTCCGAGAGAAGGACTTTCTGAAGCTAATTCTTTCCTCGTTTATAGCCTGATAGTTCGTTAGAAAGGTGTGCAAGTGGCACCTTGATAGCTCAAATAATTGTTGAATTATACAAATTGAAACTCCATTCAAAAAATTGTTTTCCCAATTTTGTCTTAATTTCAAAAAGTAATATCTCAAAAGGGTCATCTTGAATTTCAATTTTCTTTACATCAGTGGAAATAGCACACTTTTCTTAACTAAAAAAACGTTATTCTTACCTTTGAGACAAACTAGTTTCAAGGGGATATTGTAGATCAAAAATGTTTACGTTATTCCACATGAAGTCAAAGAAAAAGAGACATAGACCTTAAAAATTCATGTCAATTTGTTCTATTAAAATTTACAGGAGCTATTGTACTTATGCTCTGATGAAAAAACCCTTTTTACTTTCTTCTATATCTAATATATAGAAGAAAGTATTGGTTTCGTGAAAATTTTCGAATGTCGAATTTTGACGGATTTGCACGTTTTGAGGTGCGCTGAGTCCATTTCGACCATTTTTGGAAAATGTCTGTCTGTCTGTCTGTGTGTGTGTGAGTCTGTATGTGTGTGACCAGTTTTTGTGGCCGCGCTAGAGCAAAAACTACTGAATGAAATCGAACAAAAATTTTTGCACATATGTACCACCATGTGAACTGGTGCACCTGACTTTGTTTAGCGAATTCCTCCAAGGGGGGTGGAGCAATCGCACGTGTTCTGCGCGGGGGTGATTGTTATATCTCAGGAAGTAACCGGCGGAATCAAACGAAAATTGGTCCATGGGTAGACCCTACTGAGTACAGGTGCTGATTCAATTTGTTTGTCAATATCTCGAAGGGGGGTGGAGCAATCGCACGTGTTCTGCGCGGGGGTGACTGCTATATCTCAGGAAGTAACCGGCGGAATCAAACGAAAATTGGTCCATAGGTAGACCCTATTGAGTACAGGTGCTGATTCAATTTGTGTGTCAATATCTCAAAGGGGGGTGGAGCAATCAAAAGTGCTTATTTTGTCATTGCACCTACTGTATCTCGGGAAATATTGCTGCGATTTGAATGAAATTTGGAATAACACTAACCCAATATGGAAGCAAGCATCGATTAAATTTTGGCGCCAATCGCCCCAGGAGGAGGGTGGGGTGATTTTTGCGCTTAGTCAACAATGCGAAAAATTAATTCATTAAAAAATCGCTTTCACGCTATTTAATTATCAAAACAGCTGAAAACTTTCAATGATTTGAAATTTTTAACTGTTGCCAATTTCTTTTTACTAGCAAATAAAATGTTTGCAATTAATCTAAACAAGGCTTTTGCAATGATTTCCAATTTCGCTCATTGATTCTGCATTTGCAGGGTTATTACGATAATTGGGAAATTGTAGCTGTCTCCAATTACTCGGGCGAGTACGTATTTTATTTTGTAACCGGAATTCATAAGATAGATATAGAAGAAAGTTTCGTGACGGCCACGACAGCTAGTTTCAGATATTTTTGAACTTTAGTTTTTGTGTGCGCATCCGTAAAAACTCAAGAAGTGGCAAAAAATAAAGTTTCGTTTTTAACAAAAAGAATGATCTTTTCATTGCTGCTATAAGAGCTTGAGTCTTTTCTAGGAGTTATCTTAAAACTCTTGGAACAGAATTTCGGATGATATGTCACTTTGCAAGGTGTCATTAATATCTTAAGGTCATTAAAAGCATTGTCCCTTTTTTCAAAAAAATAAAAATAAAAATAATTAATAAATGAGATAAATAAATAAATAAAATAATTAATATGGTGTGTAGGTGATAAAAATATAAATAATGGGACTGCAAAGCCATTATTTTAAAAAGCAATAACAAAAGTTTTCGATAGAGTTGAATATTGCAATTATTTCCGTCATGTAAATGATAACAATAGTAATTGAAGATATGATAAGTAGTGATTGAAAATCCATTCTTTATATTGCCGAGGATGTGTCTGGATATTCAGCCTATGATTGCAATTTGTCCATAAAGAAAAATGATAAAAAATGGGAAAATGCTTTTTATGACCTTGAAATATTAATGACCTACAACCTTACCAAGGGACATATCATCCGAAATTGTATTTCAAGAGCTTAAACATAACACATATGAAAAGACTCAAGCTCTTATAGCAGCGATAGGAAGATAATTATTTTTTGTTAAAAACGAAACTTTATTTTTTGCCATTGAGGTTTTACGGATGCGCACACGAAAACTAAAGTTTAAAAATATCTAAAAACGGGTTTTTTCATCAGAACATAAGTACAATAGCTCCTTTAAATTTTAATAGAACAAATTGACATGAACTTTTAAGGTCTATGTCTCTTTTTTCTTTGATTTCACATGGAATAGAGCACACATTTTTGATCTGCAATATCCCCTTGAAACTCGGTTGTATCAAAAATAAAAATAACATTTTTTAGTTAAGAAAAATGTGCTCTTTCTAATGACGTAAAGAGAATTGAAATTCAAGATGACCATTTTGAGATATTGCTCATTGAAATTGAGACAAAATTGAGAAAAAAAATTTGACTGGAATTTCAACTCGCATAATTCAGCAATTATTTGAGCTATCAATATGCCACTTGCACACCTTTTGGACGAACTATCAGGCGACAAAGGAGGAAAGAATTAGCTTCAGAAGTCATTCTCTCGGCAGATACAAGCTGATAACCCATGGTCAAAATTCGCCAAAATAGGATTTTCTACTAAATTTGGCAGCAAATTGCAAAAAATCTACAGTGCATTGAGCTTTTGTTTCAGAATTAGGCTATTCTACTCTAAACAGTGATTGGAATCACCAAATTTGAGCCTGATAATCGCCTTAGGTCGCGAGCAATATAAGCAGAAACTTGACGATTTGGTCATTTTTTTGAAGACACGAAACAGAGGCCTTTACAAAATAATTTTTATTGGCTGAACCATAAGACTTATGGAGCTATAATCTGGTATGGCTTCATGGAAGTTTATATGTACTTCCAAAAAAAATCATCAAAATCGGAAGGGGTCGAGTGGGGACGCCTCGTACACTTGACATGGAATAATCCTTTTGTAGTTTTATGAAGTGTTAAAGAAGCGACAAAAAAGAAGCACATTTAAAAAATTGTATTAATGCAAAATTACCATGCTTAAAGAAATGTTTTCCATTATGGTTTTAATGAAGCAAACCACTATGGCTAAAAGTAATACAACGAGTTCAGATTGTATATCCTCATATTTTTGGATTAAAATAAACCGGTGAAAACTATTTTATTAGCATTATATTAAGCAGAAAGTTTCATGGCAGGATCGAGCCCACAATATTCGCGTTTCTAGCGCGACGTTCTATCCAACGGCGCAAATGTGTCTTAATACACAGAAGATATTCATTGCAGTAATGTGTAATAAATAGTACACTAAAAACGGTTCTTGTTTCCCCTTTTTTTGGCAAAAACATTTTTTTAGCGTGGTTCTATTTTTCGTCATTAACAAGCACAATAAGCTTGAAAATTAGGGATAACTCAAGGTATTTAACCATGGAAACATAAAGGTCGCGTAGTATCAGAAAAACAGGCTAAAGAAATAATATATAATATATATCACGTGAAAAGTAATTTTGCACTTTTTTTCCTACTTTAGTCAGCATTATACACTTTTTTCCTAAGAATAAAAGTCGTGAGTAAGACAAAGTAGACATTTTATCTACCACACACTGTCAGTTCCTAACTAATGAAGCATTCCTACACACAAGCCATTCAATTCCGAATCCTCTTACTTTTCCCCCCATTCTCATTTATTTTTTTGCGTCTTTGTCTGGAAGGAGAGGATAAGTGTTAGAAAATGTGGCCACTAGTTAAATGAATGTAATTTTTCACATGAAGCAAATGTCCTCTAAAGAAATATTTAAAGTTTACGCTTGGAGATGCAACATATTTTTCTGTAAACTGTTTTCCAATCTTCTAAAGTGAACTTAGAGTGGGAAATAAATAGCATATATATTTAAACTAGTTGAATTTTTATTTACTGTTTATTTTTCAAGATTATAGTTGTCTTTTTTTAAAAATTCTGTCGTTATTTGTTCGTTGCTCTTTTCTTAAATAGTCAATATAGGCGATTGATTTCAATTTATGGTTTCAATTATGCATGAGATTTGCCGCAGTAAAATTATTCAAAATTGTTTCATTGTATTTTTCACGTACACAGAATCAGCATTTGGAGCTGCTATGTTTTATATTGAAATTAACTGTTTTCCTTATATCTGTATTTCAGAACCAGAACGACGTTAAAAAAAGGCGATTTTCACTTTCTCATTATCCATCGACTCATGTGAACGTTATTCAACAAAAGAAATGTCTTCACAATTATTTAGCAGCGTTAAAGGAGCACGAGCTTTCCTTTGCATGCATCCGACAATCGTTTTCGCCTTCTAAAGGCCGATTCAGATTGCGAGCGACGCGAACGAATTAAGCGTTTTTCGCTCGCACGTGATAGTATTCACCCCACTAAAGATAAAACGCGCTCATCTCGCGAAAGCCAATGAAATCGGATGTCCACGCGGTCGAAACAGAGCAAAGATGGCGCCTTCCCTCTGATTGGATGTCGCTCTCGTTGCCAAATTTCGTTCGCCTTTCGCACGCGACGCAGGCGAATATTCGTCGCGTTGTCATGGGAACGAATTCCGATGAAAAGTTAGCATCGCTCGCGTGGTTCGCTCTCAATCTGAATCGCGCTACTAAAATGGACCAAGGCCGATTCAGATTGCGAGCGACGCGAACGAACGAAGCGTTTTTCGCTCGCAGGTGAAAAATTCAGATCACTCATACTAGATGCGGGCGAAAGGCACGTGATGGTATTCACCCATAAGGGTAAAGCGCGCGCATCTCGTGAGAGCCAATAAAATCGGATGTGCACGCGGTCAAAACAGAGCGGGGCCGTGGTGGCCCGATCGGTAAGGCATCGGACTCGTGTCCGGAGGGACCCGGGTTCGAAACCCAGCCGATCAAAGATCCACCGCCTTGATTAATGGTGGCTGGGAGGCGTTAAAAATGTCGTGGTCACAAAGTCCTCCAAGTGAAACGATACCTCTGGGGGTGCTGGGCCCTAGGGTTTGCTCGACCCTAGGTTCTGGTTCAAAATTAAGAACAGAGCGCTCTTCAGGGCCCTATCCCGGTTAAACCACGAAGCTGTGGTAGGTACGGGGGACCCTGGAGAGTGTGAAGTGTGAAGTGAAATGAAGGTCAAAACAGAGCAAAGATGACGCCTTCCCTCTGACTGGCTGTCGCTCTCGTTGCCAAATTTCGTTCGCCTTTCGCACGCGAAGATATCTAGCATGCTAGATCGCTCGCAACAGGCGAATATTCGCCGCGTTGTCATGGGAACGCATTCCGAAAACCGGTTTCGCGGGGAAAAGTTCGCTTCACCCGCGCGTTTCGCTCGCAATCTGAATCGCGCTTTAGTCTGGTTCTGAGGAACAGGTATATGACGTAGTACTTTTGTTAAGTTTGTCCAAAAGAATATTTGTTTGCACAAAATTCAAGATCTCTGTATTTGCATAAAACGTTTATAATACTTTTATAGCTAGCTTTAAATCCTTTTACATGTTCACTAATGATATTGTTTCAGTGGTATTTGTATACATAAATGACAGGCAAATCATTGGCAAGTTTCTTGTATTCAGAGTTCCCAATGTTAGTTGAGTTACAAACACCCCACCTCCAGAAACAAAAAGAAAAGAGCGGCTTCACAGAGCTTCAACTAAAATTAATCTTTTAGCAATTTTGTTATCAGTGCAAAAAAAAAAAAAAAAAAAAAAAACGTTTTATTTGCGAACTAAACTTAAGGAAAAATAAAGAAAGAATATCTATATGAAAGATTCATCTTTGTTATTCATTAAAAGAGTGTTGGGCAAGCCTCTTCATGTATAGTTATATTTGTGAATAATAATATTTGTAGTGAAAAATGGTTAATTGCTGCGCAAGAGTATAAGTATCCAAAGTGTGAAATACTGAGCTAAAATATGTTTTGTTTAGGTAATGTTTTTTTTTTTTTTAATTGCATCAATTTAGTTCTGGAACAAATTAAAAGAATGATATATCCACATACCAAAAAGTACAGTATACAATTATGACAAGCTGACTATTTTTTATCTGTGAATTTTTAAATATTAAATACTCTTCTCAAGAAAAAGTGTTACCATTGGCTGGAATGAATCCATTGAAAGGGGAAAATATCTATCTGCTAAACAAACTAGTATAAAATAAAGACATGCTGGTTATCATTTATATGTGAAAAACGATTTTAAATGTTTTGGAGGATTTCCTTCAAAAAAGCAAAAAACGACCTTTCGTCATTGGTGTGAATCCAAAACTGAATGTTTTGCACAGAGCATTTGTACTTCTACAAAAAAAAAAAATATCCATTCAACTATTCTATATCTAGATGCTGAAAATATTGCTGATTCATACCAGAAACCGAAATTTATTTTATAGTATTTTATCTCATAAAAATATTATAGATCTGAAACATTTTCATTTTTATTTCCTGACCTGCAATTCCAATTTTTACTCCGACACAACCAGTCCTCGGGCTTCGCTACTAACCCCGTTACTCTGAGTCTTCACGTTTGGTGGCTTCCCGCTCTCGGTATATCAAGATTTTCGCCGAATCCCTGCAAAGATATTGCGAAAAAAGTTTTAAAAATATCAAAAAATGCATCGTTATTTTCCTTGCCACCGAGTTTCATTTTTAAGTTTCAGGTGAGGGATATTGGCTGAAAAATGTGTCTCGTGGGCTTAGAAGCGAAAGCTAGCATATCGATCTTTGAAAACGGGAGATTTCCCAAGAGATTTCGACGCCATGACAACTTTATTCCGGATCGTAATACTGAATAGAAACTTGATAAAAAGAAAAAAGAAAGTGAAAATTTTTGAAGTTTTCTGGGAAGGTGTTTTCATGGAAAACAAACTTTCTTCTTTTTGAATATATTATTCAAGAATAATAACAGTATGAGAAGCTTTTGTGTCACTTAACACACAACTTTCTTTAAAACACCAAATGACAAGGTATACACTTCAGTAGAATACTAGGAACTTTTTATGGTTTGATATCCTAAACGTTTAAAGGGTTGAGGCATATTAAATAATTAGTGGTTTTTTTATGATATCATTCAGTATAAATTAGATAAGAGATTAAATATGTATTTAGGCCATGTAATTTATTTAAAGCAGCTTGTGCTATATTTCGTATTTTTTGCATGGCATTATGACAATGTTGTAAACAGAAAGCGTGACCGAGAATGATTTTCAAGTTTAACTGTCAATAACCATGGCTGTGTAGTCGAAAAAATGACTCATTCCAATGACTAGAGCTTTAGATCCTCTGACTCCATATCATACTCTTTATTAAAAAATCATTCGACTTCATGACTTCAGCTATTACTCTTTAGCACTTCCCGAGCTGCTGCCAGACTGAATGTTGCGAGCACCGACTCCGGGAACTTTGAGCCTGCAACTTCGACTCGAACTGCTTACTCCAAAATTAATACAGTTCCAACTTTACGACTCTAATTTGTACTCTTTAGCACTTTCAGAGTTGCGGGCAAAATGATCGACTCCAACCTCGACTCTTAAAATTTAAAATCTGCAACTCCACACTCCAACCCTTTTATCCCCAAATTAGTCTAACCCCATTTCTACTATCCCAACTCCGCAGAGATTTCAATAAAAATCAGCAGAAAAAAATGGTCTTTCATTCTTATTGCATACTTACTTGTTTCAACGACCGCAGGAATTTCAAACAAATCTAATTACTTATGTGTTCGAGCAACAAATATACTTCGAGTTTTGCATAGTTTCCCCATTTCTAAAAAAAACTTAATGTATCTACAACATTCAAGTACCTCGCGTAGACGGACCTACTTCCACACATCCTTGTCAGAAAGAAATATAAGGATGAGGCACAAATAATAAATGCATCATTCACATGTCTTTCACTAGCCAATAAAAACTGAACATTTTAAAGATTATTTTCAGCCCTATCTTAAACTTTTAGTTTCATTATAGCTTGCAAACTTGTCACATTTTTTTCAGCTGGGAATTTTGTAGTTATTTGAGTGCATAATGACAATTTGTTCATTTGAGCGTATTTTTCATTACGATACAGGTTACCCAATGTAACAATTTCATCATCAATAACATGTCTTTTTCAGCTTCTTAATATTTATCCTTGTTTCAAGCATTTGTTTCGGTTAGAACTAATTTCGCTCAAACATGTATCAACTTTATAGTGAGATATTAAATAAATTTATTCAATTTAACGAACATCTCTTAGCTTCTTAAATTGTTATGGAGGTAGGACTAAATAGGTGGAGGAAACATGGTATTGAAAATATGTTTACTGATAACAGTAACTAATTACATTCCCTGGCACAAGATTATGAGTTTGCTTAAGGCAATTTGAGTGTTTAAATGAGAATTTTTTAACTACTTAGTCAATAAACACGTCAGTCTTCATAAACTGAACATTGTCCAGTCATTGGTTTATGGCGTAGTTTCTTTAAAATAGTTAACAGCAGTTTAAATAGTAAAGTAATAAAGACATCTTAGTAAAATTAAAAACGGTGCTATTATGCTTTCTGAAGTAAACTTTTTACGAAACTTTTTCCTGAATTTTAATGTCAAAACTCTCTTCATTTTTAATTCAGTACTGCGCAACGTATAAAATAATAAAATTTTACTTTGAAGCCATGCTTTATCTACTTTTCATTATTTGCACTCCTCTGCGCCTAAAAGCTTGTTTACTTTAAAGCTAAGCTAATAAAGAACATCTCGCTATAAAAAAAAAATATTTCATCGACGCAGTCACTTCTTGATTAGAAGAAAGTCAGCGTTCCTTATTAAAGGGAAGGGAACAACTAAACTCTTGACGGAGCGATGACAGCAATAAAGCCCTCTCCTTCTGCTAATTAAAGTACGGATTTAGCCGCCAATCTTCCTCTTATCAAAGAACAGCTCAGGGAAACTCATCTCAAATGCGAGCGAGGGTTGCGTGGCAGCGCTTGAACGATGCTCTGCAACATCTGCTAGTAATTGCTCCAGTATAATCAACCTCTTTCAGCACTTGAGGCGGGCGTGAGGCTACCTCAATCATTAAACGCATTGGACGAAAGGATACAAGAAAAACTTTTCCTACGGAGAGTCCGCGTCGTTAAGAGGCAGCATTAAAATATTTTCTAAAACTCATTCTTATGATAGTAATATTTTTGTAAATGCTTTTGAAGAAATATTGCTAAAGTAGTATTCGGGATAGATAGTTCGCTTGATAAAAGTAACAAACACTCGAAAAATAAGCATATATTAAATTTATTTATGTAGCCAATGATTTGTTTTTTTATTATTTTCTTTTTCAATTTATGATGTTACTAGGTGTCAATCTAAACAAACCTAAATAATCTGAAAAAAAAAAGAAAGCATTTTTATTTGAGGTAAGTAAATTAAACTAGGCAGGTTTGACCCTAGACTTTTTACAAAAAACATTTTTTTTTTTAACCGCTAGAAAATTTCCAAATCGACATTTTTTGTTTCCTTATGTTGCATTATGTTATTTCTTATTATGCCTAGCATCGTTTCACACTATTAGTTCTTATTTAAATTACGTATTAAGTTTTTTATTATTAATTTTTCAAATTGGGTCAAACCTCCCCACTTGAGGGAGGTTTGACCCACAAAGATTAAAAGTTTTAAAAAATGATGCAGAAATAATTAGATCAGATGCTATACACGGTACCGGAAATAATTAGGTCTTAAGAAATATATTTTTTTAATTTAGTTTAATTAGTAGAAATTATGATTGTTAAAAATATCAGAGTCAAATTTCATTTTCAATGCAAATCTTTCTGTGTCCCTTCTGTGATTTCTGTTTTAAAAGGGTATCTGAAAATTCTTGATTTGGTAAGCTTTCTACCCCTTTTGGCATTTTTAGATAATTTATTGATTTCCATGTTAAAAAAAAATAAAAATTATACCACTTAAGTTACAATGAGCGAAAGAAATTAAGCAATTAATTGAGAAAAGTAAAAACGGGTTGAGTATCTTAATAAATTTTCTAGCAAAAAGCAAGAGCAAGTTTTAGTTGGGTTTAGCTTGATGAGAATAATACATTAGCAGATTGTGCTTCAAATGAATATTGAGGGGGCGATTTTATTTTAAGAACAAAAAACTTATTTCATTTGAAATAAAACATGCCTTTTTCAAACAAATTAAATGTTGCATACAACTTACAAATTGTTATAATATCAAATGATACTAAATGAGGAAATTTGACCAGGGTCAATCCTCCTGGAATTGAGGCCATTTTAGCAATACAATTTAAAAACATCTACTTATATTAAAAACTGAGTATCTTTCTAACTATCTTTCTATCTTTCTTTCTATCTTTCTTTCTATCTTTCTATGTCACGCTTATTTCTCCTGAACGCCAATGAACTGAAAGTCGAACCAGGTACCGATAGATAGGTAATTTTTCAGGCTTCATTAGTTTCAATCTATATGATTATACGATTTTAATTAGCGAAGATATCAATTAATAAGTAGTCAAATTTAAAGCGATTAAGCCTAATAAATGATTAAACTTCCAAGACATTTTTTCTTACCGTTGCCATTTTGAATTAAAACGTTAATTAAATTATTTAACTATTTAAAATTCCAAGATATTTATTTCTTTCCGTTGCGATTTTAAGGCAGGAATTCAAGTGAAACACGGACGATCGCAACTCACCAATGCAATCGCAAATTCCAAAATTTGGATTCAAGTGAAATGAATTCACTTGAATTCGACTTACAGTAGCGGTTGCAATATGCGATCGCCTCGAAGCGACTGCAATGGTGTTTCACTTGAATTCGGCCCTAAATTAAAACGTTAATTAAATTGAACTTTTTAAAATGAAAGAGTGTTATTTTTTTCCATTGTCATTTTAAATACGTGTTATAACAAAGTTCTAACAATTGTTTTTATTCTAATTATTAATGACATATTTTTTCTCAGGTACCATTTTGAAAATGTGTTTTTAAATAAAATTGCAATTGCTGTTTTTAGAAGGGACTTTTTCTGGCTGCGATCCATAAGTAGTCAAATTTAAAGCGAATGTTTAATTAATAAGTAGTCAAATTTAAAGCGATTAAGCCTAATGGACCTTATTCACGGAATGGCAACGGTCTTCGTTTGCGGGTATTACATCCAGTTTCCACAATCTTGATTGGTTCCAAATCTTAAATTTCGTCTGCTAGGCTCGGTCAATACCCGCAATGACGTCACATGAATAAGGTCCATTAATGATTAAACTTCCAAGACATTTTTTCTTACCGTTGCCATTTTGAATTAAAACGTTAATTAAATTATTGAACTATTTAAAATTCCAAGATATTTATTTCTTTCCGTTGCGATTTTGAATTAAAACGTTAATTAAGTTGAACTTTTTAAAATGAAAGAGTGTTATTTTTTTCATTGTCATTTTGAATACGTGTTATAAGAAAGTTCTAACAATTGTTTTTATTCTAATTATTAATGACATATTTTTTCTCAGGTACCATTTTGAAAATGTGTTTTTAAATAAAATTGCAATTGCTGTTTTTAGAAGGGACTTTTTCTAGCTTCGATCCAAATATTAAAAGAACTTTTTCGTTTAGAATTTTGCAATTAATTTTACCGGAAGAAAGCGGTTTGGAAATAATTGTTTCTGGAAAGGAATTTTATTTGTAATTTAGGGAGAGTGCTAAGTATGCGCTACTTGACATCGTCTTTATTGTTGAGGAAGCATGTGCAAATAACTCGATTGATTCTTTGATGCAGGAAAGCTTTTTAGCGAGCCGCTTTAGCGGGGAGTAGTTTATTAAACTTTTCCTTGGTACTTTAAGGGCGAGCCGCCTTGGCGGCGAGTAGTGAATTGAAACTTTCCTCGCTACTGTAAAGGCGAGCCGCCTTGACGCGAGTAAACTGTTTAAACTTTCCTCATTTCTTTAAAGGCGAGCCGCCTTGGTGGCGAGTAGTTTTCTCAAACTGCCTTCACTACATTACAGCCCGTGCAACGCCGGGCTACGCAGCTAGTATAACTATAAAATCTGATTTTAAAAAATAAGTGGGCAGTCTTTTAGCATATTAATCACAGTATACAAAAAATTTGATTTAATTCTGTTTAAGTTAAAGGCAAGGAGCAAAGTAGAGATAAACTTACAACAAGAAAAAATAATTTTTGGCCTGAAAAATATATAATATACGATTGCTCCTTGACTCTACTTCAAAATCGCTAAAAACTAGAATTAACTTTTCATTCTACATTTTACCTTGGTAAAGTATAAGTCCCATCAGTCAAATAAATGGTAAATTTGAAAAATAAAGGGCGGGTCCAACCACCTTAATTTCCCCTACTGCTGAAATATAAACATTACTGCTACAGTATAATCAGCATCTTTCAGCACTTGAAGCGGGCGTAAGGTTACCTCAATCATTAAAAGCATTGAATGAGAAGATACAAGGATAACTTTTCTGATGGATAATCCTCGTTGTTAAGAGGCGGAATCGAACTATTTTCTAAAACTCATCTATATGAGAGTTATGTTTTTTAAACACAGTAATACTAGAAACGATTTACTGAAGAAGTATTCTGGCAATATAGTTGCACAGATAAAATAACAAACGGATAAACTGAGGTCGGATTTGATGAAGCTGGTTTCTTCATGATCACCTTTATTTCTAAATAATGGTATTTTTTAATTTTGAAAACGTTTATTAATGTTGATACTTGATTTTTTTTTGTGTGTGTTAGCCGTCTTTCTTACACTGTCTTCTTTGTCATTTTTACAGTTACTTTGTTTGAGACTAGTTGTTGTACTTTGTTATTGAGAAATGTGATAATCTGTGATGCAGTGGAAGGAATTTGTAAAGTCTTCAATAAAAATAGGCGAAACTATAAAAATATATTGTTTGTTGTTGAAGTCAAAAGAGTAAGAGGAACTTTAATTCGTATCTGTGTTGCATATAAATGTATTGCAAAAAATCCAAATACTATTCCAAGTCATATAATTTTTAAGAAAATCTCTGCAATCAATAGTTTAGTTTTTCAACCCATATTAAACCTTCTTCAAAAACCATTACCTATTCATTTGTTAAAAATCACGCACATATACCAGAGGGACTGATTCATTTTAAATGATATTTATCAATTATTTTGTTGTATTTCGGATTATAAAATAATACAAAGCAAGCCTTTTGTACATTCTGAAGAAGAAGGATTCATTGATCCCACAACGCACACATACACAAAGTATAAATTCACTATTTCTCTAATGATTACTTTTTAAAACACATTAAAATCTGATCATTTTAAAGTAAGCACATTATACAGGGTGTCCACTCCTATCGTGGACCAATAGCTAATTTCTTAACCGTTAGAGATAAGCATATAGTTCATTTAGGAAAAAATCTCTAAATTACGAAAGGAATTTTGGGTCTATTCAATGTTTTTCAAAAAATCAAATTTTGAAAGAGTTACGAAATTTAGATTTTTATACCCCCCCCCCCCAGTCCTATCAATCATATTCAGTAAAACATTCTTGACACTGTAACGTTTAAAACTAAAAAAAAATCACTGTTCTACCACAAAAATTGACCGAGTTATGACGTTTTGAAAAATCAAGATTTTGCATTATTTCATGACGTCATCGAGAGATCGCTCCACCGATGACGTCATGAAATAATGCAAAATCTTGATTTTTCAAAACGTCATAACTCGGTCAATTTTTGTGGTAGAACAGTGATTTTTTTTTAGTTTTAAACGTTACGGTGTCAAGAATGTTTTACTAAATATGATTGATTGGACTGGGGGGATGTATAAAAATCTAAATTTCGTAATTCTTTCAAAATTTGATTTTTTGAAAAACATTGAATAGACCCAAAATTCCTTTCGTAACTTAGAGATTTTTTCCTAAATGAACTATATGCTTATCTCTAACGGTTAAGAAATTAGCTATTGGTCCACGATAGGAGTGGACACCCTGTATATGCAACGATATAAAATGTGTGCTTATTTAAATCCAGGACAAGTCGTAATGCAAAGGAAAGAATATCAAAAAACAAACACATTTGAAATTGCCATTTATATCACTATGTTTGAAACTCACCCACTTTTGTACTCTACAGTACAAATTTCTAGAAAAACTCTTCTTAGTCCTCTAAAGATATGCTTCAAAGTTGCGCTGTTATGTTTTTTTTTATGTTCTTTAAGTCTTAAAGTCTAAACCCTTTGAGAGCAGCCTTAAGTTTTGCTATGTGTCAAGTAAATTCCAAGATTGTATTTTAAATCATGAAATTGTAAAAGAACACGAGATGCTCTGATTTCAACACGAGATGTTCATCAATTTCAGAACTAAGAAGGCATGAAGAAAAAACGTAACCGCTCAGCCTCGAAGCATTTCTTCAGAGGACTGCAAACCTTGGTTCCAAAATTTAGACCATAGGGCACAAAAGCGTGCGAGTGCCAGTGATGTTAATTTTGGGAGCTATTAAGCGTATTTTTGTTTTTTAATATTCATTCAGTTTTCGTGGATAGTCTCCGTCCTGAAACTTATTAGACACATCTCATACTAATATCACTACGCGATAGTTCAAAGTATGTTCCGTGCTTTTAAAACATTTTAATTTTCTAATTCATCGTCATGTGTAACTATAAAGACTTCCACGAGTACCAGATTCTCGATAATAGATTCTTCACTAAATTTAAAATATGCATAACAGTAAAAAGGGAAAATATACAAAGGGGTCATTCCATGTCAAGTGTCCCAAATTTCGAAAAAATCCCCACTCGACCCCCTCTGATTTTGATGAAAATTTTTTTGGATGTACATATAAGACTTGCATGGAACCATACCAAATTATAGCTCTTTAATCCTTATGGTTTAGCCAATAAAAATTATGGAAAAAAGGCCTCTTTTTCGTGTTTTGAAAAAAATGACCAAATCGTCAAGTTTGTGCTTTTATTGCTCGTGACCTAAGATAATTATCAGGCTCAAATTTGGTGATTCTGATCACTGTTTAGAGTAGAATAGCCTACTTGTGTAACAAAAGCTCCATACACTGTAGATTTTTTGCAATTTGCTGCCAAAGTTGGTAAAAAATCGTATTTTGGTAAATTTTGATCATACGTTATCAGCTTGTATCTGCTGAGAGAATGACTTTCTGAAGCTAATTCTTTCCTCGTTTATAGCCTGATAGTTCGTCCGAAAGGTGTGCAAGTGGCATCTCGATAGCTCAAATAATTGCTGAATTATGCGAGTTGAAATTCCAGTTAAATTTCTTTTTTCTCAATTTTGTCTCAATTTCAAAGGGCAATATCTCAAAAGGGTCATCTTGGATTTTAATTTTCTTTACATCATTGGAAAGAACACACTTTTCTTAACTAAAAAACGTTATTTTTATTTTTGAGACAAACCAGTTTCAAGGGTTATTGCAGGTCAAAAATGTGTACGTCATTCAACGTGAAATCAAAGAAAAAAAGACATAGACCTCAAAAGTTGATGTCAATTTGTTCTATTAAAATTTACAGGAGCTATTGTACTTATGTTCTGATAGAAAAAACCTTTTTTAGATGTTTTTGAACTTTAGTTTTTGTGTGCGCATCCGTAAAAACTCAAGAAATGGCAAAAAATAAAGTTTCGTTTTTAACAAAAATAATTATCTTCTTATCGCTGCTATAAGAGCTTGAGTCTTTTCCTATGTGTTATTTTTAAGCTCTTGAAACAGAATTTCGGATGATATGTCACTTGGCAAGGTTTTAGGTCATTAGTGTTTCAAGGTCATAAAAAGCATTTTCCCATTTTTCATCAATTTTGTTTATGGGCAAATTGCAATCATAGGCTGAATATCTAAACACATCCTCGGCAGTATAATGAATGGATTTTCAATTAATACTTATCATATTTTCAATTACTATTGTTATCATTTATTTACACGGTGGAAATAATTGCAATATTCAACTCTATCGAAAACTTTCGTTATCGCATTTTAGAAAAATGGCTCTGCAGTCCTATTATACATATTTTTTTATCACGTACACACCATATTAACTGTTTTATTTATTATTTATCTCATTTATTAATTATTTTTATTTATTTATTTATTTTTGAAAAAGGAAACGATGTTTTTTATGAATTTAAAATATTAATGACACCTTGCCAAGTGACATATCATCCGAAATTCTGTTTCAAGAGCTTAAAAATAACACATAGGAAAAGACTCAAGCTCTTATAGCAGCGATAAGAAGATAATTATTTTTGTTAAAAACGAAACTTTATTTTTTGCCATTTCTTGAGTTTTTACGGATGCGCACACAAAAACTAAAGTTCAAAAACATCTAAAAAAGGTTTTTTCTATCAGAACATAAGTACAATAGCTCCTGTAAATTTTAATAGAACAAATTGACATCAACTTTTGAGGTCTATGTCTTTTTTTCTTTGATTTCACGTTGAATGACGTACACATTTTTGACCTGCAATAACCCTTGAAACTGGTTTGTCTCAAAAATAAAAATAACGTTTTTTAGTTAAGAAAAGTGTGTTCTTTCCAATGATGTAAAGAAAATTAAAATCCAAGATGACCCTTTTGAGATATTGCCCTTTGAAATTGAGACAAAATTGAGAAAAAAGAAATTTAACTGGAATTTCAACTCGCATAATTCAGCAATTATTTGAGCTATCGAGATGCCACTTGCACACCTTTCGGACGAACTATCAGGCTATAAACGAGGAAAGAATTAGCTTCAGAAAGTCATTCTCTCAGCAGATACAAGCTGATAACGTATGGTCAAAATTTGCCAAAATACGATTTTTTACCAACTTTGGCAGCAAATTGTAAAAAATCTACAGTGTATGGAGCTTTTGTTACACAAGTAGGCTATTCTACCCTAAACAGTAATCAGAATCACCAAATTTGAGCCTGATAATCGTCTTAGGTCGCGAGCAATAAAAGCACAAACATGACAATTTAGTCATTTTTTTCAAGACACGAAAAATAAGCCTTTTTTCCATAATTTTTATTGGCTAAACCATAAGGCTTATAGAGCTATAATTTGGTATGGTTTCATGCAAGTCTTATATGTACATCCAAAAAAAAATTTCATCAAAATCGGAGGGCGTCGAGTGGGGACGACTCGTACACTTGACATGGAATGACCCAAAGGAAAGTTTGTAGCGAAAATGACAATCACTTTTCCATAGCCTCTTTACAAATTTCATAAAATTATTTGCTGTTGCATAAAACATGTTCCTTATATAAAAATTATGCTTGAAGTCATGTTATAAGAATGTGAATTTCTCAAATCTGATTGCCTTTGCTATTAAGGGTAAGGCTTCATTTAATCAAATGAAATTCTGTTTTACTTTCTGAGTTACATTTTAATGTGTTTTCCTATTCACTGCCAAATTTCCTCTGTAGGAATTAATGGATAAAACATACTCTCATTAGGTCACATCAGCACTGTATTAAAACAAGTGTAAACATCTTTCTAAACCTACTCTCTATATATACAAAAAAGCAAAGTATTTTTTGCTTTTTATTTTCTTTACACTTTTATGGTTTCTGTTTTTAATTTAGTTTTTTACTTTTTTTTAATTTTATTTTAACATATATATTATTTGAGGGATTATTATTCATAAAAACTCCTCGTAATTAAGAAAATAAATTGTAATCGGGTACGTTATACTAACGCTAACGACTAACCCAACGTGAAAAAAAATCCCGTAACTGTAAACCAAATGACTGTTTAAATATGTAAGCATAAAAATATTTTAATATATGTGGAAGTATTTGCTGTGAAGGGGATAAAAAATATTTTATGCATCAAGAGATACTTCACATGTAATGAAACTAAAACATGTCTCTTGTTTATGCAGGGCCATAATTGAATTTCTTTTCCGCTAATCATATTTACCAGCTCCAGAAAAAAAATCATTTCTAAAAGCGAGACATACTTTCCTTCCGGAAAACCCTTCTCCGAATTTATTAAATTATTCCCACTTGAAGAGTCTTGAGTCGAAAGTTAGTGATCCGTTTTTGCTGAGCCAATTCCTTTAAATATGACCCCCGTCCCCCACCTGTCCGTTTAAACCTGTATCCTTCCCCAGGCCCATAAGAGTTTGCCAATGTAGTGAGTGACATGTGTTAATAATCGCCCAGGAGGCAAGTCGACAGTCCTTTGCCGCTAGGGGCGTAACTATGGTGACTGCTAATATTGATGCAGCGCCGGAGAGAGAGAAGGGAAGAGAGAGAGAGACCAGCAGAGGTGCTCTGCTTTATTCCGTTAGTTTGGAACAAGCCGCAGTTGCTGAAACAAGTACTATTGCCGGGCTTAAAGACGGATCATTCGACCATGCTTATTTCGGTTAAGTGCGTGGTAAAGGTGCTCTTGGGCTTCGGACCGCTTCTCTGTTGATCTCCAAAATTGCAACTTGCAGAAGCAAAGTTGGTGGAGTGGAGTGTTTTCCGCAAGCACGTGCGTTTATCTAGTTTTCAAACTTTCGCGAACTTGTGGAAAAGATGATTTTTCTTAAGAGCTTTCGAAAAAGTTTGCGTTTGAGGGACTGATGCATGTCAGCTTAAATGGTGAACTTGTAAAAAGTTGTGAGCATAATTTTTTTTATTACTTTTATGCGGGTAACATTGCAAACGAACATATTCTGAAGGATTTAAAACTTTGTCATCCACGTGCTCGAAGTGCGCAACTCGGTAAAGATATATAAAACTTTTTTTGCATTTTTGGAGAAGCAAGAAACGTTCAACAAAAACAATGATTGGATTAGTACACAAAAGTGGATTTTTGTAGAGGAAAAATACATATCAATATTGTTTTCCTCATATGTTCCTCATAAGTTGGATGATTTAGGAGAAATTTTATATTTAATAACAATGGATTTAAAAAAAGTTTTCCCTTCCAAGTTTATAAGAAGTTTGTCACTATGACTATGTCTGAAGACACTCCTTGATATAGAAAGATATATAAATATTCAAAAATGCTGGCTCTTTTTGTTGCCCTGTGCTGCAGCGCAACAGGTAAGTCTTTTTGCACTTCACATGTAAGAAACTTAAAAGCCGTCTTTTATGGCATAGTGAAACCTGATGCATAATACATATTTTACCAATATTTAAGGAACTAATTACTGACCACTTCAAGCTTACTTAAGATTTTAAAAACTTGGTTTTTTAGAATACCTTAAAAATTAGTATTTCTTTTTTTTCTTTCTTTCTTTTTTTTTTGTAGGAAGAAAAATAAATATATTTTGCGTATGAAAATTTGTTGAACGATAAAAAAGCTCAGAACGTTTTTTTTTTCTATTCTTTTACAAAATTACGTGAACTTTTTTGAACTAGCATTTTTTCTTAAATTCAAATGCATAGTGTACAAGGATCTAAATGTAGTTGGCCTTTTTTTCAAACACTTTGAGGGGCTGAGACGTAAAATTCCGCTTTTTTTGATATTTCACTCTGTCAATTTAGCATCCAGAAATTTGCAAAGAGTACCAATGAAACTAGGAACTTAATTAACGAACTCAAGTTGATCCAAAAATGTTAAACATAATTACTTGGAGGGAGAAAATAAATTATTAAGGGTTCTTAAAATAAAATACATGAAGCTTAAAGGGTTTTAAAAAATAGTTATGTGCTATGCTCATCATGATCTCATCGTAAAGTTTGAATAAAGTGAAGCTAAGCATATATGATAATGAATTGTTGTATTAAAGAATGATAAATTTATTTAAAAAGATAGTTCCAAATTGTAGAAAATAAACAAATGTTGATTTTTCTCTCAAACTTTTACAAAACATTTTTTGAGGCTGAGGAAGAGCTCGCCCAGTAATAAAATCCTGAACAAAATTAACATTATTTCGTTTGGAAAAAATGGTGTGAAGTTGTTGTTCTTGGTGTCGGGTCCCAATAAATGTTCAACCCTGTTATAATTGAGTTTTTCAGAACTAATTTTGTGCAGCCCACAACCAGTGAATGAATACACTCCAGTGTAGGAGATGATTCCAAAACTTGTTTTTTTTCTATAGTGTGGGACATTTTTATTTACTAGATTATATCACTACTTTTCATCAAACACTCAACAATCCTGTAATAGAAATATGCAATGTCTAATCTTGCATGCATGACACTCACTGATTGGAACAAAACTTTGGTAATCGTTGGAACAATTAAAAATATTAAATTATAGTTTTTATTTAGAATTCTTCAAGCAATTAAGAATTGTTACTCACCCAATAATATTGGGTCACTGAAGGTGCAATATTTATTATTATTTGAAATTTAAATTGCGAAATTTCAAGTAAGGATTAACAATTTGGATTTTATTTTACAAAGTTAAATAAATAAAAAGTGTCGCTTTTTTTTCCTTAAAAAAATACTTAAAGGGATTGATTGAGAAAAATGGTTTACTCTTATACATAAAAGTTTTAGAAAACGCCTATAACACGTCAATATTATTTGTTTATTATGGTGAATTTTGTTTTCAAAAATTTAATCGTTACACGAAATTTTGCAGTTAAAAAAAAGAGTATATTATATTCATCCCATCAATGTCACAAAAAAATATTAAGTGAGGAATTCATTCCCCTCAAAGTGTTGATTGTCTATGGAAAAAATATAGAATAAATATTTTATTTGTTCTAATGAAATGGAAAACTTTTATAGCTCGGTGAGTGATATTTGAATAATGCAATTACAATATTTTTGCTGTCGTGCATAAAATTTTACATTTTTTACAGTATTATAACCTCGTCAAAACAAATAGTATTAGGAAATGCATGAGTATTCATTTCCTGTCAGACTTCCCCATAGTTTTTACATAACAAAGATTATGAGCAATATGTCGATACTTTGTTTCTAATTCCCGTTGTAAAATGCTCATGGGACGGCGTTCACTTGCAAATTTTTTTTTTCTGATTTTCTTGCAACTTGATTATGATTCTTGACATGCATAAACACAAAAATGTCATCTTATCTCTTCAGCAAACTGCTAAGCGAGAGTTCGAAAAGAGGCAGGCTGTAATTTTTAGTAACTTTTGGAACGTGAGTTAGTCATAGAATTTTATTAACTACAGTTGACTTTTTCATTCATGTAGCTCCTTATTTTAAGCATTATGTAGATGCAAAACTTTATCTAATAATATTTATAGTGGGTTCATATCGTACACGACGATTAAAAAATAAGATGTTGTCGTTCTTATTGATAGAAGATGCTGCTATTGATTTTCTAAAAAGAAGATAACAACGTTTCCATTTGGCAAGATCACAGTTCAAAAAAAATATATATATATTGCCTGGTTGTAAAGGGCTTACATTTCACTTAAATAGTGAAGTTTTGTTGTTCCATTGGCTAAATTAATTCATTTGAAGTTTAAAATAAAAAATAACTTTACTAAGCATTCTTTTTCAAATTAAACCTGTCGTTAATAACTTCTGATTTTACACAAAATACATAGCATGCTTCCATTACTGATTTAAAGGGTTATTTTTTACATATTATATTTTCAGCATTTTTTTTTTTTTTGAAATAAATACTATTTCAAATCCCTTATTTGCTGCTTTGAAGTTTTAGTAATGAGAAAGTTTGAACATGATCAGTATTTTATCCTAGCCACGAGTCACGATCCTCTCTTTTTTCAATACAAACAAATATATATTTTCCAAACTGTCTTAGAATAGACTGCTGCAAGTGAAAGGGTGAACACAGTACCGAAAAAAATGAAATTTTTCGAATGAGCTCGAAATTATCTTTGTCAGATTTTAATTACGGAAAAATAACTGAAGAGTAAAATACACGGTTTCGCATTTCAAAAGGGAAAACAAAGTTGCAATTTATACCAATGAAAATAGAAGGTTTTCGAATAATATTGAATGATTTTTCAATTTTTAAGTTAATACAAACTTCAGTAAAAATGTTTATAGCTGATAAAATGATGATATGTGTCTAACGCAACTATGTTTCATAATGTATTATGGTGTACTACTCTATACATACACGATAATTTTAATGATCCTTGTTACGTTTCAAAAGGAAAACTAATTTTTGTTTTCAGCACACATTTTAAAGTTTTTTTTATGACGTATCGTTCTTTATAATTATTTTTTTCTCAGAAATAAATATTTATTTTTTGCATCAGTTTAACGATTAAAATCGACTTTTTTTTTTCGAAGTTTAATTGTGACATTTAATATAGTATCTATTCATGTTAGGATTTTTATGCGAGCAGCTGAACGCTATGGATATTTTTTAAAGAAAAAGTTGGTGTGCTTTCAAAAAGTACATTTATTCCACAAGTTTTTTTTTCTTTTCGAGTTGATAATGTCCAATGCATAATATTTGCCCAATTCTCATTACAACGCATTTTTTTCTATTAATGTATAATATATTTGTTATTTTTAACTTGGTCTGTTTACATATGATGTTATATAAAACAATTAACTTAACTCACTTTTTGATCTTAATAGTATAGCTTTCTTCTTTATTTTGTTGTTTAATTCTAATTTTTACGTTATATTTTTTAAATGTTCAACGATACAACGTTCAAAGTGTTTCTATTTATTGATCTTATTCGCACAATAATAAATGTAAAAATGGTCTAAAATGTACTGTGATGTTTATAAACATGGAAATAACAATTATAAAGCGTACGAATAAGAGAAAAGAAAACAAAACTGGTTAAGAAAAAACTGTTACATGACCTGGCTTTAATCTTTAATTGCAAAACCTATCATTTGTTACATTTAATGTGGTGTTTTCGTTTTGAAATTAGTAACTTGGTTTGTCTTGACGTTGGAAAAAAAACACCTAGTTTCAAATTTCTTGTCCTTGGTAACCATGGGAAAAAATCCAGATGATTTTACGAAACTTAAAAAAACTTTTTTTTTCAAGTAGGCAAGTGTAGAGGTTTTTAGGCATTTTTAAATTAGCAACAGAAGTTTAATTCTCCGTTTAATATTTAAGCAATTACATTATTAATTGAATTCCTTTTAAAGTTTTCGGAATCAACTATTGCCGACAGATAACTACTCCTCATTAATTGCACTCTCGCTTCCCAAAGCCATTGTTAACAAGAAGTTCTGTCAAGAACTAAACTAGCCTACTTTCCCGTACATCGACATCGGCATTCTCGCATCTGATCATTATTCTCTTGATTATCTGAGACTGAAAATTATGTCAAACATACCTTTTTAGCACTTAGAGCTGATTTCGAAAAGCGAATTATGCCCCTCTCATCAGATGAAATACACACGTAAAAAGTAATTAACGAATAAATAAAGTTTTGTCACACCTTTTAAAGAGTGTAACTGTTACAGCTCCTTCGTAGAAAAAATCCTCCATCGCTTTCAAAAAAAAAAAAAATAAAAAAAAATAAATAAATAAAATAAAATAAAATAAATAAATAAATAAAAGTACAAAGAGCATCAAAACACATTTTATCAAAGAAAGAAAAAAAGAAAAAGAAATCGTCCGTTAATAAAATGTCTCGAATTTCACTTTTAATCCGTTGCCAGTTGTTAAATATAAATAAAGAATAAAATGTTCTCGTGAATGAAAAATTTGTTACAAAAAAAATCGTCTGCAAAAAAAAATAATAATAAATAATAATAATAATAATAAATAAAATAAAACAAATGAATAAATAAACAAAAAATCGTCTGCACGTTCAGTCATTTTTTTCTGAGCCTGCATTTCCGCCATGTTCGCGGAGTCGGAGTCGGAATCAGAGTCCTCACAGAAGATTACTTAGAAAAGTACTTTACAAACATTATTTATCAAAACCATTTTCTTACAAAGTTAGTTTGAAGGAAATCCGACTTTAAGTTCAGGATCAACATTCAACTTAAATTCCCCGTAGACGCTAATGTAATTTTTTTTTCTGAACGGTTCACTATTGAACGAAAAATGGTTTGAATCAAAAAGCGAAATATGGGAATGTATGGGAAAGTCTCTCCGAGATCTTTCAAACAAAAAAAAGTTTATTCCATTCGGACGGTTCACTCAAAAGTTATTAGGTGGGGAAAGGTTGCTTAAAAGGTTCAATGTTGAACGAAAAATTGTTCAAATCGGAAATGTAGATACGGGAATGAAGTATTCTTGATGAGATATTTCGAACGAAAAAAAGTTTGTTCAAATCGGATTGTTCACTCAAAAGTTAGCATCGCGGGACAGGTTGTTTGAACGGTTCAAAGTTGAACCAAAAATTGTTCAAATCGAAAAATCAAATATGGGAATGAGCTGTACTCGCCGAGATCTTTCGAACAAAAAAAAAGTTTATTCAATTCGGACGGTTCACTCAAAAGTTATTAGGTGGGGAAAGGTTGCCTGAACGGTTCAATGTTGAACCAAAAATGTTCAAATTGAAAATTTAAATACGGTAATAAAGTATCCTTGCCGAGATGCTTCGAACAAAAAAAAGTTTGTTTAAATCGGACTGTTCATTCAAAAGTTATTAGGGGTGACAGCTTGTTTGAACGGTTCAATGTTGAACGAAACATTGTTCAAATCGAAAATGTAGATACGGGAATGAAGTATCCTTGAAAAGATCTTTCGAACAAAAAAAAAGTTTGTTCAAATCGGACTGTTCATTCAAAAGTTAGCATCGCGGGACAGGTTGTTTGAACGGTTCAAATTTGAACCAAAAATTGTTCAAATCGAAAAATCAAATATGGGATTGAACTGTACTTGCCGAGATCTTTCCAACAAAAAAAAGTTTGTCCAAATCGGAATGTTCATTCAAAAGTTATTAGGCGGGGGACAGACAGACAGACAGACAGACCGACCGACACACAAATTCCCCATCTCAATACCCTATTTTCAAATTTTTAATTTTTTGGCGATATTTTTAGATGCATTAAGCTACTTTTAATACTTTTTTCGTCTTTCTTTTATTTTTAACGGGAAAGTAGGCTAAAAAAAGCCAGTCTATCTGCATGTATTTTCTATTTGCTTTCTAAATAATATAGCCAAAGAAACAAAATTAATCACACTATTTTAAAAGCTATACTGTAAAAAAACAATGAAACAATCATAAAACATACCATGAAAATACATAAAAAATGTGTTCAGTAAGAAATGCGCACAGCTTTTCTACTACATGATGTACGATGCTCCCTGCAAATTAAGTGGACTGTAATTTTCGTCCGAAGGATTAGATTCAAATAAAAACTATTCTATTTAGTTAACAAATTTAAATCACCTCAAAGCAATGCACAAATTTATTCTTCACTCTTAGTATTTTTAGAAAGTATTTTCTTCATTTTCTTGTGTCGTTTAGCTATTGTCAGCTCTTTTTACTACTGACATAAAAAGAAAAAAAATACTCACATTTATAAGACAACTAAGAAATGTATAAAATAAATCATTTTTGAAATTATAGAATTTTCGAGTGAATGGAAGATCTTGCGTAAAAAGTATTAACGTGTTTATTAAGATCTTTATAAAATTGATTGTAAATGCAGCATTGAGTCAACATTTTTATGTGTTTTAAAACAGGAACCTTCACACATTTACACACCTGTTAATTTATGTAACTAAATATCATTAGCATTGTGTGACGATGTACAGTAAAATTAATTTCTAATTCATATTTAAATACGTTATTTTTGTTATAACATTTAGTACAAAACATTTTATTCAATAATTACCATTTTAAATCTGCATACATTTTGACAAACTGACAAAAGTCGATTTAAACTTATTTTATGCTCCGCACTTTCAAAAATTTGTTTAACAGAGCCAATTAAATATTTCTAGCTTTCGACGGTTTCTTTTCTACGTCTAGTTAATAAAGCATACAATTCATCGAGTAACAAACCATTCGAAATAATTAATTAATATTTCATTTATGCATTCGTTATGTTTGTCAAAATTAAATCTACAAATTAGTCACAGTAATTACGACTCTAGAAGAGCACGACGGTAAGCCTTTCGTGATTTAATCACTTTAATGAACTTTGTGTTTGCACAACTAAGTAAAAATATATGATGCATTGCGGTAAAATTGCTGCTAAATGTATAACAGCGAGATTTAAACTGAAATTTATCTTTTTACATTTTTAGTGAAAAGTATGTTTCAGTATTTATTTTGGAAAAACTAATTAACTTTGAATTTCGTCGAGCTTTTAAGAGCATTTTTTTTAAAAACATGAAACTATTGGATGAAATGTCATTAAGGGATATTATTGAAAGCCAATCGCTATTTTTGCCGACTTGAAACATATATTTAAATTCCTTATCATGATGAACATTATTTTTTTGATTGATAGTCTTCCTGCTTCTAGCCCTATTCTTTTATGAGCAAAACTAGTTTCCAAAATCGCAAAACAATAAACATATTTTCCTTTTTTTTCTTTTTTGCAAGCAAGATCAATTTTAGACCCTCTTAAAAAAATGAGAAATACTCAACATTAAACTCGATATCGCCTAAAATAAAATATTTAGAAGAAATACAATTGAGTTTTTTTTTTTTTTTTTCGTTTATATAAAGAATACTTTAAATATTCTTTTGACATTATATTATGCAAAAAAAAAAAAAAAAAACTACTAGTTTTTTAAGGGCACATTCATTCTAACAAAAAAGAAAACTACCATTTCATCAAAAAAATCTGCCGCATTTATTTCAGAAAAATAATAGCTTTAAACACAGTATTAGTGAACTATTAAATATTTCCAGAGAAAAGAAAATAATTTTACAAGCATCAAGTAAATATTTATTCTCCGAACCTTATAGGATGCATACACGAGTAACTGATTCTAATGATGTAGAAATGTTTGAAATATAATATTTTAAAAATGTATCCTTGTTTCACTCAGACGAAAATTAATTCTTATAAAAGTATGAGGTAACTATTGAAAATCTAAAGGAATAAGGCATAATTAAATAGAAAATTACTTACATTCGTTTGTTATTTTTGACGGTTTACTAGCACTTTATGAAGCCAAAAGAAACTATGTGACACATAACTTATCAGAAAAACTTCAACTAAATATAAATAAATGTTTAAAATGAACTAAAACAGAAATAATAAACGCTCTAACGTAATTCATGTTAATTTATAGATTTTTAAGTCCTGAAGTAAGATAAATCTCGTTGTTTAGTCTGTTTGGTCTGGCGTAATTTATGACCAGTTCTAATGAATGCATCTGACAAAAGTTTCAAGACAAAAGAGGATGAAAAAAGAGGGCTAGTAGAGAAAGGAAAATATTTTATTACATGTCACGATATATATCTCTTTAATTTGAAAATTACTTTTTACTTTGGACATACACTTTTGTTTTTTGTCGTCCTTCGCAATGGCATTAGATCATAAACAATATTCTGCACCTTTGATTGATGTAAAAGTACAATTAAAACTTAGCTATGATGCCAAGTATACCAATAGATGATGACCAGCAAATTAAAAAATCAAAATTTTCTAATAAAAAGCAACACCAAAATAGCCAGATTTGGTGATTACTTAAAATATTTTAACTTTCAGCAGATAAAACTTTGTATGCAATATTCCCTGTGCCGATGAACACTGTAGGCTTTGGGATAGCAACAATGCTTAAAATTTGACGTAGGTATACATCTAATTCAAGTTCATCGCTAAAAATATCGTAAATAAACGATGTTCATATCTTTTCTGCAAGTTCTTTGTGCTATTTAGGTTGTCAGTATTATTAAATATTTCATCATTTTTAATGTGTATTGTTTTTTTTTATCTTGTATTTCGAAACTTATGACTAATTCACTCAATCGTGTGGATATATGTTAGGTTTTAAGATCAAAATGCAACAATGTAACAACCCCAGGTAGCTCAAATAACCTTTAAATGTTTTATAAACGTTTTTAAGCGGTTGTTACAACGTTAATAACCATTTTACAACCTTTAAAAAACGAAGTGTGCTACTTGGGACAACAACATGTAACAATTAAACTTGTTTTTTAAGACGTGCGAATTATTACGTACCAAAGGTAGGAAAAAATTGAATGACAGTAATACAATAAATGTAATACAAAATGATACAATGAGCCAATTAAGAATAATATTGTTCTGCTACTGATCAGATTTTCACTATAAGGATCAAAATTTTAAAATGCCGATTTTATACCAAAATAATTAACATAACGTAATAATATATTTATATTTTTGTCAAAAACTGAGATAATTCTAAGATATCTGGAAAAGATAAAATGAATCTTTTTGGTAATCGTTGATATTTGGTAATTGAATTTATAAGATTAATCATTTCCAAAGCAAATCGTTGTATCTCTATGTTAACTAGAAACAGAAACATATTGTATGAAACACAACTGAAAGTTTAAAAGTTTTGCGCATTTTTCTCAAAATGAGTTTTTATGTTAAATATGCTCTCTTTTTAAAATTATAAGTCATCACATGGTACAGCATTATCCTATATTCATGAAACTTTGCAGACTTTGTCTACATACCGGTAACTAAGTGGTGCACTATATAGTTAAGCCTAATGGCAATATTTTATTGGTTATGGTTTGGGTCATCAAATATCAATGTTGTGACTTCGGTGAAAATCACACAGTCCTAAAAGTTTTCGTGTATATGCACTAGACGAGAGTCAATAGGTGTTTAACTGTCATGGTGGTAATTTGGTGTAATAAATTCTGCAAAGAAATGTTTCATAGTATTTTAGCTATTTTTGAAATTTTTCTTAAAAAATCGATAAATAATTCCCTATTTTAAAAGAGCGTTCAGAAAGTTTTTTTTTCTTTACTTTATAATTTATTGTATTTGCTTAAATTATGTAAAGAAGTGTAATTCCAATGTTTTTAAGCATACATTTTCTAAAAAAGATCTGTAGCGTGTTGAAAGACCTTGAGAGAAACTAAACTGCAAAATCCAGTATCATAGAGTTTCACATGCAGAACTCTCAATGGTTACTACATTTTGCGAAAGCAGAAATAATAAAAGAAATCCCGAAAAGATACAAAGTTCTACTTCTTCAAAACGTTGGCGAAAAATCAAAAAGAATCTTCCCGACAATATAGTTCACTGTACGCTTCTAAGCGAATTCCCGTGGATGGCCCTTGATTGTGATACCCTGAACAAATGATTGGAGCAACGAGCCGTTAAAGGTAGAATATCTGCGCAAGAATCGGAAACTATCTGTCCAATTCAATCGTAAAGATTCCTGTATCTTTCTTTACGTCCTTTCTCGCTTGACACTTGATGTTTATTTGCTCTTTTGTTTTGCTTAAGGAGCCATCTAAAGCAGTTTTATGTCAAAAGAGAAGTTTTGGCTTGGAGTCAAAATGCTTTAAGAATTTTATTGCATTCCGTGGTAGCTAAAATACTTATACAGAATTTTTATGATATATCAATAGGTAATGAATGATTTGTGTGTGTGTGTTTTAATTTATGAAAACTTTTTGTTGACTCATTTTAAATCTGTGAAAATGCTTTATAATACTATTTTGCATTTTATTATTTGTATATTTAATATAAGCAGCAACTAAAACAAGTTTACATAAATGAGTCTGTTGTCGAAAGAGTAGCAACCATACATGTTGTTTTCAAGAAATCTTTCTTACAGTGACCTTGCTGTTTACACTTATTCAATTTTAAACATTTCGAAAATGCATTTTAAACAAATCATAAGAATTTAAACCCTCCCTCCCGCCCCTCCCACATAGAATCTGAAACAAAACATTAAAACGTCTACCTTTTTTTAACATTAGCACATTTTAATAAAAATAATTTTAATGTCATGTACGTTTTTAATCATTTCTGAAAATAAAAATTTTCTAAAAAGTAATTAGTAGTTTGTGTGTTAAATGTCAGTTTTATAAATAGAGTGAAAAGTGTTTAAAATTAAAGAAGTAGAAACAGGCATTTTCGTTATCTAAGCTTTCAGATTTTTGTACTATTATATATGTATATAATAATTTAGCATCTTTGTTATTCTTTCCTTCTTTTCTTTTTTTTCACTCAAATAATTACTTTTAAATTAACATTGAGTCTCACATATCATAAACCGACCGGTAACCAGGCCCATCATTTTGGGGGAGCAGAAGAGGGTCATTTGCCCCCCTCCCCCTTGACTTTGAGAAATCAATGCATTTACATATAAATGGGCGTGGTTTTTGTAGTTGTCTGGTGAAATTGTATTGTGTTTTTACCCTTTCCCCCCCCCTGCAAAACTTAAAACGACGTCCCTGCCAGTAACATAAACTTATATAGATGGTATATTTGTGTATAAAAACAATATGCTAATAGTTTCATAATAGTTAATGCACTACTCAAAATAACCTTCTCTTTTGTCTGTGTTATGCTGCAGTTAAAAAAAAAATATATCTGCCTTTTATTTACGTAACGATAGATCCATATATACACCCTAACCTCCAAATAAACCATGTACTAAGAGAAATTAAAAATTCTTACCTGAATTTCACTAAAAAAATAGTAATTATGAGTATTTTCTGCATATCAAGGTTAGGGCAATTTGGTTATTATTTAAAGTTTTGCATTTGTTATATCAAAAAACTAAAACTTTTTGAGTTAACCAAAGCTCATTATAATCATGTGTACAAGTAAAAAGAAAAATGTAAAATTTATAAACAAAAGCTTACTCTTCCGCAAATAATGTAAGTTTAAATACGAATTAGTTTATCTTTTTAAACATTAATTATTAGTATTCACTCGGGAAATTTAAAGCTATGTCATATATTAAGGAAAATTAAAGTCATCAATTTAAATTACAAATAATGTTCAATATCAACAAATGATATCAAGCTTCATATTAGAGAATTTCTGAATATTACGGTGTGAAATGCATAGCGACACATAGAATTCATATAGGGCCAATCTGTATGGAGATTCGCAAGATTTCCTGCTTTAATAATATACGACTTTGATTGGGTACTATTTAAATTAAATTGCACAACTTTATTAAATTTGTGAATAGTTTAGAGATGTTAATGTTACGCAGTAATTATATTTCATTGATTTGACTAGTGCTGGGTGGTAATTTTCAGTGATCTATAAACTAGAATTTCAAGTAAATTGAGGTTTGAATCGAAAATCAGTGCAAAACATATTATTTGCATCGCTCACGCATTGAGTTTATGTAACAACAATTCAGTTATTGTTTCAATATTCAATAAGTAAGTCATGAATGTGTGGTGTAATTTAAGTTTATGTATTTTCAGTTACATTTATTTTCATTTCGTTTGTAAATTTTAAAAACTTCTTTATGAGAAAAATAAATTTACAATTCTAATAACGTTTCTCAGCACCTCGTCTAACTTATTATTTACACGTAAGGGTGTATTTTGTAGAAATATGTATCCTAGCAATCTAGTAAATTTGACAAATTATGTTTCTGAACGCAATGATCTTTCCAATTTCTAACCCCAACATTGAAAATGCATTTAAGTGGTCATTGTAGATGCAGTATTTTAACTTTACTCTCAAACAGTCCATAGTACGGTTAAACACATTTAAAAGTGTCATAAAAACAAATGTAATAATATATGTTAATAAAAAACTAATCAATACATTGTATTCACAAAGAATTGCAACTGGATGTTTGCTCTGTATTTGGACACTTCTATTGCAACTTTAAATAAATAAAAAACATATGCTTAATCAGCCACGTAAATTACTGTTGACATCATCTTCTCAACCGTTAAGTCAGTTGATCAGACCCGTTGATCTGAATCAGAGGCAACGGCACATTGATTCTATTAGGTACCCCTGAACGAAAGATTATTAGTTGGGTAGCATTAAAACAGCACCTGCGTTAGTGGTATTATAATTATTCCTTTTTTGAGGAGGTATATACAGATAATTTGAAAAGCATTGCAGTATTCAGAGATTTCGCAGTATGAATTTCTGACTATAGTCGCATACAGCACAACTCACTGCCAATTCAGTGCTGCCTCATCTGCAGTGATTGTTTTTGCAAGCGCTGTTTCGATTTTTCTTTCTTTTTTTTTTTTTTTACTAATGTCTAGTTTAAATTAGCAACGTGCAGCTGGGAAATATTGCTTTTACTCCATAAAAATGGCCTACCAGAAGCTTGGTTTAGCAAGTTTTAACCGAAGATTTGGATTTGAAAAATATTGTTTAATTCTTCAAGCTTTACCAGACAATGGTAAAGGAACATCGAGCTGAAACATGTGGTACACAGTAAGGTTTTCCCCTACGCCTTTGCTCACCGGACTGGTTCCATGTGCGAATACTTATAAATGAAAATGGGAATGGAAATACTCTAGTTTAGCAATTTTAAAGGGTTGAAAAAAAAAGAAAAATTGAAAGAGGAATTACCAGCCATTTCAAAATATAACTTCAAAGCTGGTTTTCAATAGTGGAATCACTGGAGGGAAAAGGTGTTAGCTGTAGTGTAGAGTATTTTATAGGGAAATAGGTTGTTTTGTTACAAAAACAAAATTAAACATACAGCTATAAAAAGTAATAACATATATATTTTTTGGCTACTACGCGTAAGAAAAAGTTTATATAAAAATATAGCAAATACTATGTCACCAAGAAACAAATAAATAAAAATTGACATATTGGCTTAAATACTTAGTGCAGATTTTTCAGAGCACATAATTTATTTTTTTCACACAATACTTACATACTCTTGAATCAATTATAGCAAAAATCGTCAGGTATAAGAAATTTCATACGCAGTAAGGCCATCAGTGCTTCATACGCAATAAATGTAACAATAGTTGTCAGGTATCAGAAGTTTCATACGTAATAATGCCATCGTTAAGGCTTAAAGCACCTCATGAAATGTAAGTAACAATATTGAAAAATAGAAGAGCAATAAAAAAAAAATATGTATAACTGCCTTAAAACTTGAAGCTTTACACAGTGTTATATACAAGGCCAGAAAGCGTTCTTTTAACGAAATTTTGTATTTTCTATTTCTTCGCTTTTTTGTATGTGTCTTCAATGCACCACAGCCGCCACATTTTCGCAATAAATGAGCCTTGGTTGTCAGAGAAGAAGAAAAAATGATGCGCTTTACGTGAGGTGGAGTTTGTATTCCGCTAAAACAGAAATAATTTATCAGTGTTTTCCTTTGCAATAGCGAAACGAAAATCTTATTTTGAACATTGTGTTTTATTTATCTTACTAGTTACACATGCACAGGCCCACAGACTGAAACACACACACACACACACACACACACACACACACACATACACACACACACACACACACACACACACACACACACACATATATATATATATATATATATATATATATATATACAGGGTTATTCTAAATGATGGACCCCTTTTTAAAAATTCATATTTATTAAAGTTTTCAACGAAAATTAACATTCTTTATATCAACGGAAAGAGGAGATTTGAAATTTTTTTTTCATATCTATATACATAAAAGACTACTTTTGTATGCGTATGTCCGGGGTAATCTTCCAAACTACTGAACCGATTTTAACCATTTTTTCACCGTAAATAGCTACAGTAACAGGGAGCAGGATAAGCTATAATTTATTTCTAAAAAGCGTAGTTTAAAGAAGTTATTATGAAAAACAGTAAATTTCATGTCATTTCCCCATTAAATGATTAAATTTTCAACCCATTGTTGCCATAATTTGTTGCCATGCAACAACAATATTGATTGTAATCATAATGAAAATTTTGAACCAAGGCCTCTCTGGAGTAAGTATGGAATTTATTGCTTTCTAAGGATTTTTATATTTATCTGAGCCAACAATCGTTAACGGGTGAAATAAAAAGAAAATGATTTTGGCAATAGTTAGAGAATTGAAAGTGTTTATAGTCAAAAAAAAAATTCTTAATCACATCAGATGTTTTTACTAATTGAGTTTTCCCAAATGGAGTCACAAGGATGGAGACTGTAATAATGGGACTTATTTAACGTGCAATATTTAGAAATGGTCGACTCCAGTGCGATTGATACTGTAAATGTATATTTATTTTAATATACCAAGCTTATAACAATTCTTATTTAGCTAAACATTATTTGTAGCTTTCATTTGTATTTAGGGTGTGCAATACAGTTTTTTTAAGCTATCCAGACAGAAAAATAGCCATTGTTTACAGAAGTAGCCATTTATGTATATAGATGTGCACTTTAATGTTGAAAAAATTATGAATGAGTTTCACTGAAACACATATTACGCGACAGAAACCCGGGAAGAGCCGGGTACCCGGCTAGTATAATCATAAATGTTCAATGTGTCCACCGCGTGCTGTACGGCAAACATGACTTCTTTTTGTGACACAGGCGGTTTTCCTCTGCTTTTCCTTTTACAAACACTACCAGTTTTTTGAAACTGCTTAAACCAACGGCTTATGCTTTTTTAAGTTGGGGCTTTAATTCCAAATTTGGCACGAAATGCCCGCTGCACTAAACTTTGTGACGAAGTTTTTTCAAACTGTAGAACGCAGAAAAACCTTTTGGTCCACGGTCGCCATTTTCCTCAGCTGCGCCAGTAAATCAAATTATGATGCAATCCGGTGCAAACTCTACTGGTGCGCCCTCTTTTTGCAGCTTCAGAAAAAATTTTTGCACTAAAAAAAATTTAAAATTTCATCTTTCCATTACAATAAAGATTGTTCATTTCGGATTTGTACTTTAATATATATGAATTTTTAAAAAGGAGTCCATCATTTAGAATAACCCTGTATATATATATATATATATATATATATATATATATATATATATATATATATATATATATATATATATATATATATATATATATATATATATATATATATATATATATAATATATATATATATATATATATATATATATATATATATATATATATATATATATATATATATATATATATATATATATATATATATATATATATATATATATATATATATATATATGGGTGTCCCAAAAAAACCAAAAGTCGGAAATTTGTAACGCATACCCTCTTATTTTTTACTTTCTTCTATATCTAATATATAGAAGAAAGTATTGGTTTCGTGAAAATTTTCGAATGTCGAATTTTGACGGATTTGCACGTTTTGAGGTGCGCTGAGTCCATTTCGACCATTTTTGGAAAATGTCTGTCTGTGTGTCTGTCTGTGTGTCTGTCTGTCTGTGTGTGAGTCTGTATGTGTGTGACCAGTTTTTGTGGCCGCGCTAGAGCAAAAACTACTGCATGAAATCGAACAAAAATTTTTGCACATATGTACCACCATGTGAACTGGTGCACCTGACTTTTTTTTAGCGAATTCCTCCAAGGGGGGAGGAGCAATCGCACGTGATCTGCGCGGGGGTGATTGCTATATCTCAGAAAGTAACCGGCGGAATTAAACGAAAATTAGTATATAGGTAGACCCTACTGAGTACAGGTGCTGATTCAATTTGTTTGTCAATATCTTGAAGGGGGGTGGAGCAATCGCACGTGTTCTGCGCGAGGGTGATTGCTATATCTCAGGAAGTAACCGGCAGAATCAAACAAAAATTGGTCCATAGGTAGACCCTACTGAGTACAGGTGTTGATTTAATTTGTTTGTCAATATCTCGAAGGGGGGTGGAGCAATCGCACGTGTTCTGCGCGGGGTTGATTGCTATATCTCAGGAAGTAACCGGCGGAATCAAACGAAAATTGGTCCATAGGTAGACCCTACTGAGTATAGGTGCTGATTTAATTTGTGTGTCCATATCTCAAAGGGGGGTGGAGCAATCAAAAGTGCTTATTTTGTCATTGCACCTACTGTATCTCGGGAAATATTGCTGCGATTTGAATGAAATTTGGAATAACACTAACCCAATATGGAAACAGGCATCGAATAAATTTTAGCGCCAATCTCCCCAGGGGGAGGGTGGGGTGATTTTTGCGCTTAGTCAACAATGCGAAAAATTAATTCATTAAAAAATCGCTTTCACGCTATTTAATTATCAAAACAGCTGAAAACTTTCAATGATTTGAAATTTTTAACTGTTGCCAATTTCTTTTGACTAACAAATAAAATGTTTGCAATTAATCTAAACAAGGCTTTTGTAATGATTTCCAATTTCGCTCATTGATTCTGCATTTGCAGGGTTATTACGATAATTGGGAAATTGGTGCTGTTTCCAATTATTCGGGCGAGTACGTATTTTATTTTGTAACTGGAATTCATAAGATAGATATAGAAGAAAGTTTCGTGACGGCCACGACAGCTAGTTTTCCTTTTACATCAAAACAATTGTAAAAAAAAGTTTCATGCAATTTGAACAACGGTAACACGTGCCGACTTGCGTCCGAAAGTGCAAACTAGCCCTTTTTCACTAGGCCAAATCAAAAAAACTTCGGAAATTCAAAATTTCACGTTGATAAAACGCTTCCCCTAGATCCCAACATGTCCCAAAAAATTATTTATTCAAATTAAAAAATATTTAGGTACCCCGAACGAGGCTTAAAATTCATAATTTTCTTCAAAAAATAGTTGTTTACAAAATAGATAGAAAAAAAGCTATTTTTTGAAAAAAATCTGAATTTTAAGTCTCGTTTGGGGTGCCTAAATATTTTTCAATTTGGATAATTGGAAGTTTACTGTTTGAAGTCTTAGATTTCTGATGATTTCGACATGAATATGTTGTCTTCTATTTTTGTTTTCCAGATCAATATATTCTAATCCAGACTATGCATCATTTTAAAAAAATGTCCTTTTTATATCCAGCATGTATTTGTAACGTAGAGTATTTTAATATATAAGGAAAGTCAATTATTATTTTTTGATGAAAAAACTAGCCTAGTCTAATATGTCACTAAAAGTGCATCTGCTTCATATTAGATTCGCCTTATTATTTTTTTTTACTCAGAGTACTACTCGGAATAATTCTCATCTCATCTTTCCAATCTGTCATTGCATCGATGGAGAAAATCCTCGGATTCCCTGCATAAAAAGATCAGACTGATAGTTGTAATCTGAGCGCTAATGATAAGAAAAAATACGAAATGTAGAAGTGGAGGTAGGGTGGATCAATTCGTCACGCCTCAACAAACACGACAGAATTTAGCCATATCGAGCAGATTTGCTCTCTCAACCATAAACGACATCCCTTCATTTAATCGACGGCTAGCGGAACTGAAAGCTAAGTTTAACGTGTGACATATAGTTTATGATAAAGCGGGTTGCGACAATGGCTGACACCAAGTCATTTCAGCTGTATTTTTGGAAAATCGATACATATATGGGCAAATACCAGATTTTTACTTTTTAGTAGAATAATTATGGTATTGATTTCTTTAAAAGTTAGGAGTTAAATAATTATATTTCTGAGTTAAAATTCGAGAACTTAGGATTATTGTTTAAGAAATTTCGCCGGCTAAATGGGTAAATGTCTTTCGAAATTTCCCCCAAAAAATTTTTAAATAAAAAAAAAGAAAAAACTCGTATGAACTATGCAATTTCCAGTTTGTAGAAATTTTCTACGCGACTTCAATGTATAATTTATTTTACAGATTAATATTTTCCTAGGTTTTTTTCATTAATAATAATAAAAAAAAAACTACTAATCATTAGATTTAAACATTATCTAAGCTATAACTGCACATTAATGAAATTTATGAAAGAAATCAGCCAGGAAGTATTACAATTACTATACAAAGTTCTGTTTACATATAATAATTTTGATCTTTTTTAAACTTCAGTTTAAGTTTTGCCCTTATTTTCTTCAGTTTTTAAGTGAGTAGAATAAAAAGAAAGAACTTTCACCTTTTTCTCTGCTATAAGGAAGCAAGACACATTTCTTAATGAAAAAAAAAAGCAATGCAACGTTGTAAAATATTCGTTAAATCATATATGGAAATGTAAAATAAAACGAAGATGAAAATCATAGGAAAAAAAAAAACTTCCTAGACAAACGTCGCTTAGAAATATTTTATATTTTATTTCACTACTTATTTTAATTAAATTTCATGCTACACTTGACTAAACCAAGTACCGATGAGTTGCTACCACTTAGCCACTGCATTCATTTTTTAGTTTTCAAAATTAGTTAGTGTCTCAGCTCAATTTCACACTGAAAGAATTCGTGTCGTTGCATTAGCTGAATAAAACTACTCAATTTTGAGCCGATTTATTCCCTCTTTTTACCAGAAAATGAATGTTGGAAAATGAATCTCTGTTTGGAATTTAATTTTGCTCACAGCTACCTACTTTGCATTTCTAATTCGAGGAAAGGGCTTCTTATGAATGGGTCTGAGTGCAATTTTACTTTATTTATAGCAATGTTAAGGATACAAGTTTAATGAAACCGGAAGAGATTTAGAGTATATTCTAATCATTTGCTTCTTCGTATATTTCCATATGGTGTGATTTTTCAATGATATTATATTATAAACGCTTAAAAAAGGAATTATATAATATATTTCATAAGCGTTATATCACATTACACTTGAATGATTCTGCTGTTGTATTTGATTTCCATGCTACAGATTGAGTATTATTGATGTAGAATTTCTTAGACTTCTGAATTGATTGCATTTACTGCCGGGCTAAGCACAAAATTTGAATCAGTAGTCGAGGTCAGAAAACGCTTTTTTAAAATAGTGCCCCTTCAAGTATTTAATTTGCATTCCACTTTTTCAGAAAAGTTTTAAAAACATTTCATTTCTTTAATTACCATATAATAGTATAGTTAAGCAAAATATTTCACAAAGAACCACCTGATGCCAATAATTTACGTTTGGTTTTGCAAATGCAGATGTATCTGTGATTAATGCGGCAGTGTAGTTCAATAATCTAGCGACATCAAACCATTTCAACCTACATACTAATTTCTCCAAGTCTGTGGGGGAAAAGAAAACATTCGCTAAGAAATATTCATCAAGTCAAAATTTTTATATCCTAGTTACTGTCAGAGACTATACACTTGGATACAATGAAGATAGTTTTATGTCTCAATTCATCCAAAAGAAAGTGGTCAATCAAAAGTTAAAAAAGGACCTAGTTCATGTTTCGCTGCACCCCTAGTCATCCTACATTCTTTTTAAAAAGACGTCCTTGCTTGAGAGGTAAGGAGTCATCTTGTGGGGGATGACACTGTGGGCACACCTAACGTGTGGTAAATGGTGTGATTTAAATGGTGAACGATTTTTTCTCTATTATAGTTATTATAATACTGAGCTGCACTTTTTTCGAAAGTTTTTTAAAAAAAGGTTGGCTCTTTAATCACCATATGCTTTTGTTTTAGTATATTTTCTGCGTGCGTTGTAAAATTTTGCTTTTTTTAACTATCAATATATTTTCCTATATCCCTCCCTACCAATTTCCTATATTTTCTTTTCAAATATTAAAAGTGTTACACATAATAGACTTATGAACGTCTCACTTTAACTAAACACATTTTGCGATATAAGAAAAAATGGCTTGAAAAATACTGATATTTTCAGAGAAATGCTATTGTGAATGTACCGTAAATTGTACCAAAATGTTATTGATTGAAAACCGTAGCTCAATCGGCCAAGCTGTTGATGAGGCGACCCATTAGTAGGAGTTCCCTTATCATGCCGGTGATTGACATTACACCCCTTCTTGCTGCTTAATCCTTCCTTTATTAATCGGTAGTGACCAGCCACCCACTGTTTGTGTATTACTACCCATATTGAAGACGTGGCTGCTCACAATTGAAGACGGACAGATGGGATTTCAAATTACCAATGCCGCAGCTATACACAATGTCTTATCTTATCGAGAACCAGGACTATCTACTGTCCTGATAAAGATCTCAAAGATATCTTTTCGATCTCAAAGGACATTTTTCAATGATGGAAAAGTACTTTCATCTTAGAAAATTGAAAGGCAATTATTCCCAATTTTGAATACGATTTTATTTCAAAAGCATTTTTCGTGGTTTTAGAATTATGGCGATTTAATAATATATATTTTTTATAATGTGTGCATTTATCATAATAAAGTGCAAACTTTCTTTAACTCAATATAATTGATTAAAAAATTTCGATTTTGATTTGATGCAAGTGTGACTGTACGGTTACTCCAACAACACGTACAGTCATAATTTTTCTAATAAAAGAGAAAAAACATAGCAAGTTGATACACTATATTGTGACACATAAAAGTTAATTATATTCAAATATATATTACATCTGAAACATAAAGTTTAAAATTCTTGGAATAAAGTGCAACTATATCGTAAAAATACTACATTCTTGCAAATGATTTGAGCAATAGATAAAATCTCAGATCATTGTACATATTTTTCATTCAGAAATACTAACAAACTTTTCACTCAACCTGAAGTACGTATGTTCTTGTTATACTGTAATGTTCAAATTTTTAGACGCGTCAGCAGCACAAATCAGTTTTCACGCTGAAAGAATCTTTGTCTTCCATTTAGCGTGTTAGCGAAAACTCCACTTTATTTTGAACCAATATATTCCCCCCTTTGTTAAGCGAGGACGTCGGGTGGGAACTAATGGTTTGCTTACCCCACATTTCGCTCGTATGACCTGCTTTGCATTTCTAATTCAAGAAAAGGAGCCTTTCATGGCCCGGCTGGTGTTGATTGCAATTTATTTTATTTATGGGCATCTTGATGTTACAGTTTTAATGAGTTCCGGAGAGATTTGCTTGAATATTTTAAAAAGGATTTCCCCTTTGTCTGTCTGGGTAGATAAATATTCGGTATTCGAAACCGGATTCTGTTAGTTCAGGCATGTAAATCAACCTAAACGATACAAAAGTGTGTGACAGAAAGAAACTAATCACCGTAAAAGCATTAGGAAATATTCTCCATTCAGTTACTTGAAATTTTATTCGCTATCAGAGACAATGTCGGTGGAAATGACATTGTATTTTACTTTGTTTTGTTAAAATGTATTTTATTTATTTAATATTTGAAGATTACGTCTCTTTAAGATTTATTTAAATATTTATTTTTATTCCGGTGGGATGAGGGATGAGGGGGGGGGGATGTCCAGGGTCACGGAAACAGAAATTGTGTAGAAATGAAGCGTCGGTGGAAATGACAGTGTATTTTACTTTATGCTGCGAAAATGTATTTTATTTATTTAATAAATGAAGATTGCATCTCTTTAAGATTTATTGGGATATTTGTTTTGATTTCAGTGAGGTGAGGGGAGATAGCTAATTGTCATGGAAGCAGAAATTATGTAGAAATAGCGTTTGTGAGTTAGTGTTTGAAAATGGTCACAATTCACAATTTCTTTTTCTTTTTTTTTTAATCATGATAAAAATACTTTCCGCAAACTTGCTTCAGAGAAATTATGTATAACGAAAGCTTCTTTTCTTACAATTTTACCTGTCTTGTTTTTTTTTCTATTTGCAAATGTGTCTATTAAGGAGGCAAGGGACTATCATTTTTTTCTTTAGCAATTTTCAATGAATTTCTTTGAAATTTGCAGCATAGCTATATGTTGCTAATACTAACACATAAAAAAATGTCCATTAAAATATTTTAAATTTATTTTTTTTATTTAAAATTTGAATTCTAACACTTTTTCTATATTAATCCTCGCTGCTGAAATGTCATCAAAATGAAAAAATACAAGCAAAATGTAGAACATAAAACATTGGCAAAAATTAAAAAAAACAAAACTAAAATCTACATTTATTTTTGTAAAAGATATTCATATTTCAATAAAACATAGCAAATATATTTGACACAGCTAATAAAATAAAAAAAAAAATCCTTCCCAAAAAAATATTAACAAACTTCTTAAGTACATGGCAAAATTTTTTTAGCAAATTTAAATAATAATTTTTTATGCTAGACCAGTATGAAATTTGTAAACGCGCGTAAAATTATGTTTTGAGAAAATCAGCATTTACTGTTTTACTGTTGTATATTTCATTATTAAATTAGTTTTTAATACAAATTCACCACAAATAAGGTAAATCTATTTATTTACAATAGCAATAACATGTATTTCGATCATATAGTTTTTAGAAATATCATCAAAGAAGACAATTTTTTGCTCATCTGAAAGTCCCTTTTCACCTTGACAAACGTTTCGTAAACTTTTGCCAAAATGTGCAGGTGGTTGTTTTCTTTCAAAAACGTGTTTTTATTACTCCGTCGCCTGGAGAAAGACAGGACATTTTATAACAAATTCTCATTTTTTTCTTTCCTTTTCGTTTGGGCAAAATATACTTCTTTATGAAGATTTATTGATATTATATCGTACTTGCGTATGAAATAAAGAAGGATTTCCATCTTCCTTTATACATGCCACCAAAAAAGTAGCTGTTGGAAAAGTCAATGCTTCAAAATTATTTGAATGATTGTTTTACGTTGTATAGCTTACATACATTTTAACAATTTTGAAACTTAAATCATGTCAAAGATATTAACGTAATTGTATGTCTTATAAAAATTAAATAAATAAATGAACAAAAAAGTGGGTTTTTGTTTACGATATTTCACGGTCCATCATCTAAAAAATTTTGATTTTTTTTTTTTTTTTTGTCAAAGTACGTAAAAGAACTAAAACTGGTGTACCAGTTTTTTTATCACATTTTAGAGTAAAGAGCGTTTAAAGGTCACCCTGCAGCTGAAGAGATTATTTTCTAGTGGCATATGAATTATACTAACTAATCTAAAATAAAATTACCGACTGAAGTAGTGATTCTAAAAGTTTTTATTTTTAAATCATTTGTTTATCATTTGGATACCTGAAAGGTTTTTTTTAAGTTAATTTAAAGTATTTTACAGCAACTATCTGTTAATTCTGGTATATGGTAACTAACGGCGATACTATTTATAAAATTGATCATCTTGAGAAAATGCAGTTAATAATGTAGCATTTCTTGGTATTCAATAATTACTTCTTTTTGACTTCAAATAATATTCTTAATTTAACTGTTGGAAGTCCTATGTTTTGACGAATTTCTGTTTTTGTTATTCTTCGCGAAGAAGTTGTAAAATGTCCTGCAACAACTGTACAAGTAACTTAATTTTATTTTGTAATGTAAGTATTAATAGTTTAATTTATTAATAAATTGTTTAAGAAAAGTTATTTTGCAAAATTCTCTGAGCTAATTATGTAAAAAGTGATGGTTTAGTTATTTTTCGTCATAAAGCATTACAGTTTAACTTTACTCAAAATAAAGATGTCAAGCATCTTGAGTAAAATTGATTTTTTTTATATTCAATATCGCTCTTTGATATGTGGTTTAACTTTAAAGTATCATCAATTTCAAATGTATTGAAACATTTATAAACAAAAGACATAAGTTGTAATTCATTTTCTGGAAAATTACTGGGGTCAGTTTTAAAGCAAAAAAAGTGCATTGAACCGAAATAACAATGTTTTGGAAACAATTCCCCCACAAGATGAAATGAGAATATTTATACTAGTTATTAGTTTTTTGAATTCCATATATTTCTTGCACAAAAAGTAGTCCATTTATTACTGGCGGAATTAATTTAGTCTCTACACATTCACGAGAGTTTAATAAACCTCGAAAACATAAGAAAATAAATTGTAGGAGAACCAGTGTTTTATCAATCCGTTCTTTAATAGCGTCATTAAAGTTAATTAAACACACGGCGTTCCATTCTTTTGTGTTTTGTCTCTGTACCCAGGGACGGTTTCTCGTAAAACTAAAATTTATGTCCCTGCGTCCATCAGAGACAGGCGCTGTAAATAAACTAAAAGCAACAAAAGTTAGTTTTGCAAGCCGGATGTGAGAGTAAATTAATGGCCGCAGCAAAACACGGGATCGGTTGAAGAATTCTCTTCATTTAAGTGAATGTGAATCGAAATTTGAAACTGGCAGCAGTATTTTGTTCTGCTCCATTTGCAGTTTTTCAGGGAGTAAGGACTTGTTGTAGGAGCATTTTATGGATACAAATTGAACATCCAGTTCGCACCCATGCGCTCAAAACGAAATTGGGGCATTGCATACCATTTTAGGCAAAAAGTACTTGCACCTAAATTTAGCTACAGGAAGTACTTAATAGCTTTTTTTTTTATAGAGCCTTCGAATATGCATTCGTCGCTCGATTTGTGACTAATTAATTAGAAAAAAAGTCATGTAGGAGTTGTTTTTTCTTATTTTATAACGATTTTAATAACGGCATCAAAAACATGGGTTTCAGAGATTTTTGAAGAACATTACTAAATTGAAGTGCTTGGGACATGAAGGGGTTATGTAAAAAACTCTATTTTAGAGAAATTTCTGCTAAAAGTTTTATTGTTGCAGCCTTTTCATTTCCTGGTTGTGCCGTTAAGTAAGCGTATGCAATTAGTCTAATTACATCACTTTTTGATGTACCAAGAGTTATTTGTTTACCTTCATTCATTGCTTATCTGTGTCTAGATTGTATTTTCAAAAAAATATATAGATATAACATGGCATCTTCTTTAACCGAACCTTTCAATTGTAAAAAACTATAACCTTAACTAATTTTTATTACTTACGTTATTGTAAATGTCGAGACTTCATTTAATTGATTAAGAACATGTTTCCAACATGTCCAACCGGCCCACCCAGTGTTCACGTACGCAGTAACAGAAGTGAAGAAGAAGCTACGAGAGGACAAACTGATGATGGTGGTAAAGATGAGACACCAAACAAGGACGCGACAATTATTATGACGGTCAGAGCCGTAGTACTACGACGTTGATTGCAGCAGACGGCTGCATCTCTTCATTTAATATGCTTCCTTTTTCAGTTTTAATATATTTCTACATGTACATATTCATAATTTTATTAAATTCAAGTAAGCAGCTTACTTCATTGCCTAAATTACATTGTCCAAATTGACAATTTTCACCAATTCAATACTTTCTTTTATTCATTATATGTAGAAAAAAAACACCTCTATCTATATATATAAAGATGACGGTGTATGTTTGTTTGTAACCGATGGCCAGAAGCCCTCACAGCACCTACAGACCTGAAACTTGGCACAAAAATTCGAACCTATCCCCGTGAAATGCACTTCGAATGCCGAATTCTAATTTTCGAATTAGTTATTTTTAAATTAATTAATTAGTCTCATTTTTGGTGTATGTGGCACAATTGAGGGGGGGGGGGGAAACGTCCCCCCACTCCATAACATTTTATATCGCTGGAAATGATTTTTTTTCTGAAAAAGAAAAGTTTTAGTACGTTTCTCCGTTAATCAGAACAGGAGATATTAATTACTCAAATTTAGTCAATTTTCAATTCTTAACTCTATACGCAAAACTGAAACACTAGGTCTATTTTTCAGGCAAAGTGCTCTTTTGTCCCTAAAGTTACAAAGTGGTTTAAATATTGCGTATAGAGTTAAGCCTTGAAAATTGACTAAATTTGAGTAATTAAAACCGCTGTTATCTAACTTTGTGCCTTTCTGATTTATTTGGCGACTTGCTTTATAAACTTTAACAGGACTTTTAGTGGAATTTAAAAGGTTGTGGAGCACATTTAAATTAAAGAGTATAATAATTTTACTTCAGAGGGTTAGAGTGAATTTAAATTTATTCAGTTGACTTCATTTGCACTGATTTCACGGGCATCGCCGTGCGGGTACTGCTAGTTATTAAATAATATAGACTTGCTTTCCATTGTGTAAGAAATTTTAACAAAATACAAGTTTCAAACATTGTATCTCTGTCTTATTCACTTCATTGTTCTTCAACTTCTTTTTTATTAACACTTAAATTTTCTTTTCGATATCAATTAAACTTTGCTTGGGCTGCTAATCTATTTATTTTTAAGTTGGTAGATAGCGAGTCACGGTGAAATAAGCTATTGTAAATGAATAACAAAAGCTTATTTGAAAACTATTTGTTTCTTGGAAAACTCTCGAAACAGTTACAAGTCGAAACGGTATTTTTTTTTAGTATTTTTCAAAAATTTTAGTCCATACCTCATTTAACTCACACGTTCATCAACATCAATTCACAATCTTTTGCTAATTTGGTGGTAAAAAGCCTTCCCGTATGTTTTAATTTTTGTTGCCAACTGTATCAATATCGGAACTTCTACATTTTTGTCCAACGACATTTGGACTGGCGACATTTTGTGGACCGGTGACATTTTGGACTGGCCATATTTTGGGCAGGCGACATTTGGCACCTGCGGCATTTTGGACCGGCGACATTTTGGACCGTCGACATTTTGGCTCAGCGACATTTAGGACCGGCGGCATTTTGGACCGCGACATTTTGAACCGCGACATTTCGGCCCGGCGACATTTTGACCCGTGACATTTTGGACCGCGACATTTCGGCCGCGACATTTTGGGCGTATACCATTCGTTGCTGCTGCTGCAGTAGGTTTAATACATTGCTTAAAATTTTCAATGTTAAATACTTAATTCTTTTTTTTTCCGAATACAAAATAAATTCCAGAGTTGTCGTAGGAAACCAAAATATTTCTTTGCTAAGTAAAATCAATAAGAAAGCTATAAAAAGGAAGAACTTCATTCTTTAAGCAGATCGCTTATGACGTCACATCGCCATACCATCGGATCAAGATATCTCTTTTTCAATCATTTCGACGAAGACGGCTGAAAATGAATCTCATCGTAAAACGAAATATCGTGAACGTGATGCATTAGACACTGCGATCAAAATCCTTAAACTTCTCATCTGTTCCAGCCATCCCTCCATCGTCACTTGATGGGAATAGTTAAGGGAACAAATATAGAGATCAATATCGAACGCAAATTCTTATGTCGTGGAAGATAGGGTTCATTTCTGAAAAGTCATCAAATTGGGCATTTGGATCATATTTTAAAGCGTTTTAGTTTACATTTTTGCTATCACCTACACTGCAAAAAATGAACTGTTGTTTTTACAATATGATACTGACAGCAGGGGTTCTAATTTAAAACTGTAAAATGCATAGTAATAAACTCTAAAACTAGAAATTTTAGTTTTACTCACCACTGTCAATTTACAATGTGCATGCACAAGTGTAAAAAAATGTTCGATCAGTGAATAAACATTTTGTTTTTTTTTCCTTCTTTATATTGTTGAAAGGAGTCTTTTTTAAGAAATGGAAAAAATGTCTATACTATTCCATATGCCCAATGACTGGAAAATGTTCAGTTTATGAAGACACTCAGCAAAAAATGAACTGCTGTTTTCACAGTATTATATTGGAAGCCGAGGTTTCAATTTAAAACTGTAAAATGCACAGTAATAAACTGTAAAACTAGCAATTTTACAGTTTCTTACTGTAAAGTTTATTGTAGTAAAACTTAGCTGTATGATACTGTATAAACAACAGTATACTACTGACAGCAGAGGTTCCAATTTAAAAACTAAAATTCACGGAAATAAACAGTAAAACTAGAAATTTTACCGTTTATTATTGTAAAATTAGCAATTTTAGTTTATTATAAAATTGGCTGTATTATACTTTAAGAACAACATTGGTTTTTTTACAGTGTATTTTGTCGTATGAATTTCTTCTTTTTCATTTAGACTTTTAATCGTAATGCAATATTCGTCATAAATTCCTATTAAATAAAAAAAAAACTTATTAAAAGTCATATTCATTTCATTTCATTTCACACTCCAGGGTTCCACGTACCTACCACAGCTTCGTGGTTTAACCGGGATAGGGCCCTGAAGAGCGCTCTGTTCTGAATTTTGAACCGGAACCTAGGGTCGAGCAAACCCTAGGGCCCAGCACCCCCAGAGGTATCGTTTCACTTGGAGGACTTTGTGACCACGACATTTTTAACGCCTCCCAGCCACCATTAATCAAGGCGGTGGATCTTTGATCGGCTAGGATCGAACCCGGGTCCCTCCGGACACGAGTCCGATGCCTTACCGATCGGGCCACCACGGCCCTTTAAAAGTCATATTAGTTTTCTTTTTGCTCATTGTTTAGTAAAAGGTGAACGAATAGACATGAAAGTAGAAATACATACGATTCGTAGAAAGACATAAACGAAGCAAAAACGAAGCGAGCCATATTTTCCAACATGGATTATTGGGATCTAATAGAAAATATAAGGAAGTCAAACATCTGTATGAATATATTTATTATACCAGTTAAATTGCTTAAAAGGATCATTTACATTCATATCAGCATTTTGATTGTTAATGTATGAGTCAGCATCACCGAAAAGCTTTTAAAGCTAATTCCACTAAAAACGCTAAGGAGGGGCTAAATATTAGGGGACTTATCCAATAATTGGTTTCGAAAGAGAATTCTTTATACCACAAACATGGGCACCCAAACCACTTTGAAAAGCAGTAACCTTGTACGGTAGCACGTTATGTGTCGCTTGATTGATATTTAATAATTTTAGACTGTAAACAGCATTTAATGAATTAAAAGACAAAATAAATGTGGCATGAAAATGCAATTATTTTTATAAGTCTAATGCGTATAGGCTTTATAAAGCTAATGGCAAATGAATATACTTTTTAAGCGTCTAAGGTCGTCTTTTATCTCATATTTTGAAGCAAAATGTGAAAAGGACCCGTACAACAACCCCAAGTAGCATACTTCGTTTTTAAAGGTTGTAAAATAGTTATTAAAGTTGTAACAACAGCTTAAAATCGTTTATTAAACGTTTAAAAGTTATTTATGCTACCTGGGACATTACCTGCTGTTTTTTTTCTTCTGTTTGTGTTTGTCTAGCAAATGTTTTAAAGCCAAATGAATAGAAAGTACTTGCAAAATTAGCATTGAGACTGTTGATGCTCTTAGTATTATACAGCATTAAGACGACACACTTTTCTTTTCCAGTTCCTATCATTTGTGCTTCCTTACAGTGAATTGTATGCTAGTGTGTAACGAAAACACCTTGATTTTTTGGAAATATAAAATTTTATTTTGATTAAAAATACTCTTATACATTAAAATATATGTTATTTTGCAGTATAGTACAGCTAACTTTATAGTAATTTTACAGTAATAAACTGTAAATTGCTGATTTTACAGTAGTAAACTAAAATTGCTAGTTTACAGAAACAAATAATAAAGTTACTAGTTTCACAGTTTTTTACAGTGCATCTTACACTTTTAAACTGTAACATCTGCTGTCAGTATTAAACTGTTGTTTATTTAGCATAATACAGCAAATTTTATGGTAAAAGTGCTAACTTTTCAGTAATAAACTACACAATTGCTAGTTTTATTACTGTACTTTCACGGTTTTAAAATGGAACCTCTGCTAGCAGTATTATACTGTAAAAACGACAGCTTTTTTGCAGTGTGGAAACCAACGTGCATTGCATTCTTTTTTCAAATGAAACAAAAAAAAAGGTATTACACATGAGACCAAGAGTTTTAAAATAGATAATTTATTTTTATAAAATTAAAACTGAATTTTAAAACCATTTCAAGTTTAAAACTAGAAAATTGTAGGTAATTTATGCTACATAAAATTTACTGCTCTTGTACAATGTTCAGACATAGCAGCAAAAATAAGCATTTTTCAAAGGTTAACCTTTTTTCATTTCAAAATATTATTTTTATTACATTTAAGGACTGATTTGATAATTTTGTTGCTAAAAGTTAAAATAATTTAAATGTTTTCATTGGTTTAAATTATAATGCAGTTTTATGTGTCTGCATAATTATTTAGAGCATCGAGCACACTTCAAATGCAAATTTCAAATGTTGTTAAAATTCAAACATAACAAATTAGGGAATACAGCCTTAATTTAATTTGACTAATTTTAGTCTTTATGAATGTTTTTCACTTTAAAAATAGCAGAAAACGCTACCTAAAAATCCAGTAAAAGCACAAAATTCTGTCCATATTTATAAGTCGAACCAATTCTCCTACGATATTTTATGGTCATTTTTATTGACTTTCGAATAGGGTGAGTGGATCTCGGCTCATATATGTGCAGCAGAATCTTATGAGGTGTTCCAGGATAACTGTTTTACGAGGTCAAATAGGAGGCAAAGAATTTCGTGATATCTTGAAAGTTGGAAAAGTTCCAAGCAAGTTTTAGAAAGTTTAGCGCTTAGTAGTTTTTATACCGTTGTTCGTCGTGACATTTTAGTTCTGATTAGTGATTTTCACAGAGTAGAATTGCAAGCATTTGCTGTAATATATATATATATATATATATATATATATATATATATATATATATATATATATATATATATATTATATATATATATATATATATATATATATATATATATATATATATATATATATATATATATATATATATATATATATATATATATATATATATATATATATATATATATATATATATATATATATATATATACATTTATATATATATATATATATATAAATATATATATATATACAGGGTGTCCACTCCTATCGTGACCCAATAGCTAATTTCTAAATAGTTAGAGATAAGCATATAGTTCATTTTGGAAAAAAAATCTCTAATTTACGAAAGGAATTTGGGCTACGAAATGTTTTTCAAAAAAATCAAATTTTGAAAGAGTTACGAAATTTTAATTTTATACAGCTCCCCAGTCGTATCAATCATATTTAGTAAAACATTCTTGACACTGTAACGTTTAAAACTAAAAAAAAATCACTCTTCTATGACAAAAATAGACCGAGTTATGACGTTTTGAAAAATCACATACATAATAATAATACATACATATATATATATATATATATATATATATATATATATATATATATATATATATATATATATATATATATATATATATATATATATATATATATATATATATATATATATATATATATATATATATATATATATATATATATATATATATATATATATATATATATATATATATATATATATATATAAATTAAAGAAAATGCGAGTTTTCTGATTTAATGATTTTACTCGTATAATTCTTTATTGTGTGATAAATTAGGAGGTGGGCAAGCAGTTGCGTTAGGGGGTTAGCTCCAAAAAGTAAATTATGGCTTCGCTAGCGTAAAATATGAAGACAGATTTCCTAAATTATTTAAAAAAAATAAGATATACTTAAAAAATTACTATTTGTTCATAAATTACTTTAATTTAAGCATTACAGAAATATTTATCATAGGGAAAGTAATTTGTAAAATAAACCACAATCAATAAATATGATACAAAAATAGTGAAGTTGAAAAAATAAATGAATAACTAAACCTAAACTACAAAGCAATAAGTAAACAATCGTCTACCTATTTTGTTTCCAATTCTTAAATATAGATTGAATTTCACTATTTAATTCTTGAATCTAATTCTTGAATTAATCCAAATGATACTGTGTTTGCAAGTTGAGAATTTGTTAGCACAGCCAACACAGTTTAGAAAGCATAAGTGGATACTAACATTTTGTTTGAGCGTGTTACCCCAGAGCAATAAATATCCCTGTTTACTGTATTAGTGTTATATATTGTGCACTAATTGTTTATTAAAATGGATTGTCTATACAGTACATGTTTAAATGCGCAATTTAAAAAAAATGCATTAATGGTTTCAAAGTTATTGCTTGATTTAAATCATTATTTATTCCCCTTTAAGGGATTAATCACCAACTTAACATTAAACGTATTTATTTTTTTTTATTTAAACTGCATCAATGATATGCATTACTCATTGACTGCACATGGATAATTTGAGAGTGTATTGATTAAACAACTTTTGTGTTTTTTACTTTACTACACCGCTGATTGAGTTTTGGGTTTAAGAATATTTTTATTCTCAGTGATATGATTATACCCGGCATCTCTGGGAAAGCTGGCAAGGAAATCACTTTAAAAAACAATGACTGGACTTAAAAAATCTCATTTGAAAGTACATATACACATTAAAAACGGAATATAGTTACAATGAATGTGCTTTTAATCTCTAAAAATTTGATAGCTTTCCCAAAACACTAATCCATAAAAATTATCGTTATACAAGAGCAAAAGTCTAATATGATTTCTTAGTATGCATTAACATTTGCTTTGGTTTTTGTCCTATCTGAATGAGAAAATGAATCTAGTTCCCACTTAAGAAATGATTGTAGCGCAACGCTATAATCTAGCTTTATCCTCTGTAATTTTTTATCCTAGTAATGGTTAGATCAAAAATTTGAATTTTTTGTGGAGATTTGACGTTTGTTCCTTTATCTGTTGTACTTAACCGGGCATCCTTATATATATTTGGGTGGGGGGAAGAACAGTTTTAAAAATGAGGCATTTTGCAAATCCCACGAAATTACCAAAACTTTTTTTAAACTGCATTTTTCTGATTTTTCTTTGATTTATTTAAACAAAAACATGCATACCAATTTACTTTTAATTCTTAAATTCTATTTTTTACAAACATTAAACAAAAGTCATTACTAGGGATGCACCTATGGAAGGCTGATTAATAGGCAAAGTCGATTAATCGGCCATAATCGGCAAAATCGGGCCGATTAATCGGCGGATAAGCATTTTTCAAATATTATTCTATAAAGTATACCTTTACGAAGAAACTGTGATAAATAATTTTATTAACAGTAATGATAATCCTAACAGTTGATATAAAGTTTTTTTTATAATTATCCTACTTTGAATAAATATACATAGACAATGTAGCAATATTTTTCATGTGGCGATAGTTTTCTCTTAGCACAGTGCTTTTAGTTAACCTCTAATTTTCAAAGAATAAAAGTATTGAATTAAAGGCTACTAATTTTTAGAAAATATAAATTAAAAGTACTCCTAAATTGAGGTGCTCACCACCGACTCCCCCTCCCACTTTTTTGAATTTTTATGTCCAATTAAAATAACTCTAACAATGTGTCAATACTATTATTGACAATAATATGAAAATTGGTTTTAAGATATTTGATAAAATATTGAAATTATTTTGTGAAAACTAAGAAAATGGAAAAAAAATCTTATTTTGGAAATAAATTACTTATTATTTCTAACTTCGAATTGTATAAGAGAGAAAAAACACTGATGGTAAAATTAGAAACAATCACCCTCATCATTAATCGGCTCAGCCGATAAATCGACTGATTATCAACTGCCGCTTAATCGGTAATCGGTAATCGGCCAATTTGCTTATCCGTGCAACCCTAGTCATTACGCTTATCGATTTCACGTGAGAGTTTTAATCAAGTAAGTTTCGTTTTGCACAAATAAGTTTTTCATCTACATGCATTTTTTTGTATATATATATATATTTATTTATTTATTTATTTAAGACTATTGAAGAAACATGTGCTGTGCAACCGCACATTTCAAAGTGCATTTAATTGCAATGTTTTGGAGAAAAAAGGAGGGAGGTTTCAAAGTCTTGAAAACACACTGAAAAATGAATGTTGGTTTTACACTATAATACAGCTAATTTTATTGTAATAATCTGTAAAAATTACTCATTTCACAGTAATAAACTGTAAAATTGCTAATTTTACAGTTTATTATCGTACATTTTACAATATTAATTTGGAACCTCTACCGCTAGTATTATACTGTTGCTTTTACAGTACAATACTCTTAAATTTTTCGGCAATAAATTGTAAAATTCTTAACTTTACAGTAAGAAACTAAAATTGCTAGTTTTGCAATTTATTTTTGTACATTTTACAGTTTTAAATTGGAATCACGGCTGCCAGTATTATACTGTAAAAACAACAGTTCATTTTTGCAGTGCAGTGTTGCATCATTTGTAGACAACTTCTAATGAAACAATATGACTAGACACTTGATTAAAGAGTTTAAATTCTGCGATATTATTTTAAACGCATTAAAACCTCACTAAATATCAAACTTGTGTGATCGTAATATTCAAAGCGATATTTTGATTAGGAGTTGTTGTAAACCAAACTCGATGACCCGCGCGATGGTTTTGCGCTTAACACATTTATGCCTAGTGTCCTAAAAACAGGACGCTTGTTAGTTACTGCATACAAAAATCTGTAATGGGTATATCATTTTACTAAAGCTGTTTTTCATAAGTAAAATAGTCTTTCTTCTTGAGAAAACCAAATAGAACCACTAGTTGGACATCAGAGTTTATTTATTGACAGCTATTTTCAGACAAATCAGTCAAGCAACGATCCAGCATGGGTAGCCAAAGACAGTTAAGTTTTTTCGCGAGCTTATATTTCATAAATCTAAACTGATTTATAATGATTTACTTAAAATTGATCACATATGCCTTCTGTAATGTTACTTTACAAAAGTAAAGTCAAGTTTGGCCTTTTTTTGCGCACATATCTGCAAAATATCCCATAAACAGGACGTTAAATAACTTAATAAATCCGGCAACATCGATCTATTTTACGCCTAAAATGTATGTAAACCATTTCAAGTAAGAGTTTTAAGCAGATAAAAATTGAAAAGAATTGTTAAAAAAAAAACTTGGTCATAAAAGGGTTAACAGCAGTACTTCAAAATTTAATTTTTTACTGGTTATTTTTAGAAAAATAGGCTTAGAGTGAATTGTTATTTTTTGCTGATTTTGAGGAAAAAAAAGCATGCCTTACTTTGTATTTTTAATTAGTGTTATGGACGGAAAAAGGCAAATTTAAGAACGATTTGTATGGTAAAATAAGCAATTTATTTTCCGATTTTAAAGCAATAGAAAAATTGTTAATTTATATCCTACAATGAGTTTAGGCAACATATTCTTGGAAATTCGAATCAAAATTAGACGGTAAAAAAATTCAACCAAAATTGACAGAACGAATAGTGAGTTCGAACCTACAATCTTCACGTTTTTAGCACAAATCTTTATCCAACTATCTGAAATAATGTGTAAAAAACAGAAAAAATACGGTTTTCGAAGCAAAAAAAAAAAAAAACGGAGGGTCTATTTTCTGTCAATAGCCGGCACGATAAACTTTAAAATAAGGGATAAATCATAGACTGTGATAAAGAAATGAAAAAGTTCTGGTGTGGTAAAGAAAACATGCTAGAGAAATATTACACAAAACAATAAATACGCTGTGCAAATTGGAGCCAGAAGCACTCTAAGGAGTAAAGAAGAAAATACTTCATTGTGTTTGCTAACACACACATATTCTGCGAGATGTGACTAGACGTCAAATGTAGCGTTCTTTTGTGTGTATCGGTAAACTATGTATATCTATTTTATTCTCAGTCTCTCAGACTCTGTGATGATCCTAATAAAGGCACATCTTGAGAAAAAGAAAATACCCATATGAAATTCCGTTACAGTCGGTAAATGGAATTGAATTTTACATACCGCATTACCTATGATACGAGACCCAAGTAATTATAGTTGACTTTTTGGCTGACAGCGGCGTGACTAGACGTCAAATGTAGCGTTCTTTTGTGTGTATCGGTAAACTATGTATATCTATTTTATTCTCAGTCTCTCAGACTCTGTGATGATCCTAATAAAGGCATATCTTGAGAAAAAGAAAATACCCATATGAAATTCCGTTACAGTCGGTAAATGGAATTGAATTTTACATACCGCATTACCTATGATACTAGACCCAAGTAATTATAGTTGACTTTTTGGCTGACAGCGGTAGATTAATGCCGGCAGATTTTTCGCGCCTAAAAGCTGATGGAATTAACTTGCTGTCGTCGAAGTTCATTAATGAAGCCTCCGGATGTTACTGGGAGACGTAGCTAATTAGTTCCGAAGATGATAGTTTTTAAACAGCAGAAAGATGCGAAGATGTCTGATAAAATTTAATACTTTGATGTTATGAAAATATATGTTTTGAATTTATGAGAGTTTTCATAAATAAAGGTTTTAAAACTTTTGGTACAAATTCTGAAAATTATTTCTTGACAGGAGATAAAATGTATTAAGTATAACTAGTAAATATAACTATCAGCTAAATACTAACTAGAATAGAGATAGATTCCATATTTGATGACGTGCAAAACTATAGTAGATAAATATATTTTAGTTAAAAGTAGTTGGATATGTCTAAAATCCTGGAAATATACACTGTAAAAAGTAAATTTTGTTTCTTCAGTGTCTGCTGCTTGTATTATATTATTGCTTTTACAGTATTATACAGTTAAATTTTCGGCCATTAACTGTAAAATTGCTAACTTTGCAGTAAGAAACTAAAATTGCTAGTTTTGCAGTTTTTTTTTTTTTTTAATTTGAGCCTCGTCTGCTACTATTATACTGTAAAAAGAACAGTTCATGTTTTGCAGTTTAGTAACTATAACTATCAGATAAACAGCTGGAATAGAGATATAGTCCATGTTTGAAGACGGGCAAAACTATGGTAGATAAATATGTTTTAGTTTAAAGTAGTTGGATATGTCGAAAATCCAGGAAATATACTAGCATACTCAAATCCACGCAATCCAACTTTATCATTATATAGAAACAATTTATTAAGTAACTGTCAAAACATAATTTTTTTTTTTCGTGTTTATTATGATTTCATAGTATGTATAGCCATATTAAAATGAAACTTGATTTTTACTAGAGAAAAATGATTATGAATATTTATTTCTTTTCAGGTGTTAGTTTGTTACGAATTGTGAACAGTGATCATTTTTTTAGTGAGGGAAGGAAAAATGGCGTAATATAGCCGTGGAATGACATATTTGTTTGTTTTTTTTTTCAGTAATTTCAAAAAATATTAAGAAAGTAGATAATTTAGCTGTTTGATTTTTCTTTCAAATTAATATATATCTATATCATTAAAAAAAATCCGTTAAAAGAGAAACTTATCTATCCACAAATACCACTTGGCTGCATTTATTTATTATCAAACAAAATCGTTAAAATTCAACAAATCTAGCGCACCCATGGAAAAAATAGAGGTAACGCAAAGTAAACCTTTTAACATGAAGGACTCACTAAAAATATGTCCTTATCAGTTATTAAATTTCGGTTTGATAAAAAGCTTCTAACTTATTAGACAGAAAACAGAGAACTTAAAAAATATAATATAGATTCTCCAAGAAAAAATAAATCATTAAATTAAAGAACAAATGAAAAGTGTGCTTAGAATCATGCAAACCTGCGCTTAAGGAAATAGTTTAGATAGTTTACCTGTTTCAAAACGAATAAATTAGAAACACATTTTGAAGCTCATTGTGCATGAAGAAGAAATAATATATTTTCTATAACAATTAGCACTGAAATGATTTTCTTAGTAATTATTTTCCACCTTCAGAAAAAAAGTGACATTTTCTCCCTCGAAAAATTATGATTCAAAGTAAAAATATCTTTATAATGAAATATTTCCTAATTATGATTAAGGGCCCTGCTCCACATTAGCAGAAAACGCGACCAAAACCGAAGGCAGAAACTGAAAATCCGTGTACTCTCCATAGGAATGCCATTTAATCCGTTTTATGTTTCTGCTTCACGTAAATGTGGAGCAGGGCCCTAATAGTAGATTTTAATCGAATAAATATATAAATAACATAAAAAATGAAGAAATAGTGGGAAAATAAACGAATAAATAAATGAATTAATTAATTAATTCATTAATATATGAATAAAATAAATAGATGAGTTAATAAATTAGGGATCAAATGTAAGAGAATGAATAAAAAAATGAGTAAAATAAAAAGTAAAAGATCGCAAATAAATCAATATGTATGCGATTCAATAAATGAATGAATAAGTGAACGAAAATCACTATCTCACTTTGCCCATCCATTTTGTCCCGCATGCACTTAATGAATTGAATTATTACTTAAAATGAAAACACATGCTTAATATACACTAAATAAATAAATACAATACTAGGCATCAGTGGATCTCAATTAACATTTAAAATGATGATTACAACACTTTTATCTTTTTATAATAACAGGAAATACATTTGAAAATCCAACGGATATTACACTATGTGTAGAAAAATTTTAAAAGGACTTGTTTTACTTTCTTTGCTGGATATTTAGAGATATTTATTTTTTGACTGGACTCAACTATATAGAGGAGCTTGTTTAAAATATTGCTTAATAGGTGGCGCTGCAAACTAAAGATATGTTACCATTTTACTTTGCCGGCTATTTCACTATACCTCAAGTTCCCCTACATCTAAGTTTCCTATGTTTAATAAATGTTTGGTGTAAGCTTCATTCATATTTATAAACATGTCCAAGATGAATACAAAATTAAGCAATTGATTTGTCTGATAATCAGTGTGTTTCATATGTGTAACCCATATGTAAGTACACACGTTTCAAAGAACAATTGCAAAATCTTTGAAATGATAGTAAACAAAATTTTAAAGCTATTGCGCATTATAACTGCAGTGCAAATATTTCAAAACTATGTTGTGTTATTTCATTATTTATGTGTCAGTTGAGAAAATATGACTGATTTTCTTTCTCTTCAACCGCGAATAACCCCATGGTAAAACTACATGGTAAATTTGAAGTTTTTTTTCTTTTTTCTTTTAAATTATTCTCTTATTTTTCTTTCTTTTTCAATTCTTCTATCTGAAAAGTAGTGACGCATTGCTAATTGCCTGCAGATATGATACTTGCATCTTATATCTTTTCACTTCTTCGGTTTTGTGTAAAAATGGTACTTTAATCGTTTCGAAAGAAATATCACTTTAAGAAAACTTTAAGAAAAAAGAAGGGAAAATAACAAGATGTTGCTCATTTTCAACTTTTAAATTTAAGTCTTTAACTATTTTGTCTGATGCACCAATAAAGTAATTATATTTGCATGAGCTTTTGCTACAGTTCTCAATTTTAATAGTGTCAATCAGATAAGATAAATTATTTACGTAACGATTTAGCAAAGCCATTGCAATCTCCTCCAAGGTGGAAGGACAAATACAGACCTTGAATGAGCTATCCTTCAATGATTTCCCCCAGACATTAAATATAGCTCATTCTCTTTTTCGATCAAGATAAGGTCTCACTTTCTAAGACCTTTACATTTACATGATCCGAGAGGAGCTTAAAAATTAATCTTCAGCTAAAAGGGGCGCTTAACCTCCGCCTTAGTAGGAAGACGAATTCCCGTTCTCTTTATCAATGCGAAACTTTAATTACTGCTATGAAAGCCAGCCCGTTTATTATAATTGGCAGGCTATTTCAACGAAAGGAATGCCTTTCTGAGAAGCTATTTAGCATGCTCCTGTCTCCAGCATCCTCAAGACTTAGTCTCTCTTAATGAGATAACATCGGACGTAACTTGTCGCCGCGCACAAAGAGAGTTTTATAAAGGGATGGCTTCTGCCGTGGTGAGATGATTAAAGGAAATTCAATTTTAGGGTATTAAATTGGTAATATTGAATCTGTTTGAAAGTAAATGCTGAACTTTTATTGATTTCCTTGGTTTCAAAGTTGGAAAGAAACCATAAAGAAGAAGAAGAAAAAAAAAAGGATATGCGTATAAGAAATATACGCACGTTTATAGCCATTTATTTACTTATTATCATTGTTCATTTCTAGTATTTTTTGTGCTTTTGTATCCGAAATTTAGGTATTTTATGTTTTAATTATTAAAACACATAATAACTAAATGTTTCTGATTAAGGTCACATCACTCGCTTTCCATAAGGAATGAATTTCTGTGAAGTTATTTAGCATGCTCATGTCTCTCTAATCATCGGGGCTATCATTTATTTTATAATAAAACTTTTTTTTTGACATAATATTTAAACTAGTGTAAAATTTAGAAACACTGGCTGTGTTTTCCTTTCCTGTACCAGCGGTGTAATATGTGTCCAAATCCCTTTCTAAATACCGATAGTGAACTTTACTGATAAAGTCGTGCATCTCTTAACTGAATCAAACATTTCGATATTAGACTTGCAAGCTAGATATAAGGAGAATGAGAGGGTTGCTGTTTCTGATTCCTTTCACTACGGTAGATCAGTAAATTTATTCTTCACTCAGTTGAAACATATAGTTTTTGATAGTTTCTCACTTTTCTTATTGAGGCCCGTCAGAATATACAGAAGGCGAGGGAAGCAGTTTGCAAAATATTTCAAAGTAAAACCTTACCGCTACTTTGCACACTCGAGCGACTTTGAATAAAATCCTCCCCGCAACTGAAACAGCGAAACACCTCCAATTTCAAAGTCTGCGCTGTTGCTAAGCTTATATGCAACACAGATTCAGAGCCAGAATCCCCAGTGGAACTGAAACTTCCGTTTGCCCGCGAAAATTGTGGAAGGGTTCGGAGTTTCTTTCAATCCTTCTTTTTTCCTCCTCTTGTCATCGCCGGATCTTTTTGCTGGGCGAAACGATGCATTATTCAGTGTTCCCTCGATCTCTTGATTCTTATTCGACCAACACTTTCAGTTATTGATGCCAAGTTGGTTGAGAATCTTTGTGTTTCCTTGAGGTGAATTTTTTGTTGCTTCCGTTAACCCTACTTCTCTTTTAGCTTTATGTTTCTTTATCTGTGGAATGCAGTTAAGTCATTTTAACTAATATCCAACGTTTTAAGTCTGAATAACAAGTACATATATATAATTTTCTTAATTTGTGATAATGGTTTAGCACATTTTATATTTCTACAATGTTGCACATTTTGACCACATTTACTCTCAGTATTTATTATTTACTTCGGAATCTTTGACGTTTAGATTTAAAAGAGAGAAAAAAAATCTGTTTTGTTTTTCCTTAAGTTGTAAATATTTTTGGGCGTGCTGTATTTTTTTTTCCATTATCTCGTAGACAATTCAGAAGCTATTTTCTGAAATGTCTAAAAAATACCGTGGCTCAATCTAAAAAGACTTTTCTTTGCACACCGTATATCATAAGTTCGAAAAGATTAAGTTGACAAAAATATGAAGCAGGATTTCTTATAAAATCATGATTTCTAAATGATTGAAATGTTTCCACCTTGCCCGAACGTTAAATTCTTTTAGTGCTAAAACTTACGCAAAAAAGAACTTTCTAGAAGTCTTCGACTAGAGTAAATGATGCATTTTTCGGTGTTCCCTCGATCTCTTGATTCTTATTCAACAAACACTTTCAGTTATTGATGTCAAGATGGCTGAGAATTTTTGCGTTTCCTTCAGGTGATTTGTTTGCTGATTCCATTAACCGTACTTCTCTTTTAGCTTTACCTTTCTTTATTCGTGGGAAATTCAGTTACGTCATTTTAGCTGATATCACACGTTTTGGTGATTAGTAGCAAGTGAAGGTATATAATTTTCTTAGTTTGTGCTAAGGATTCGGCATATTTTACATTGAATCATGGTGCATATTTTGATCCCACTCCCTCTCAGTATTTCTGTTTATTTGGGAATCTTTGAATTATATTTCATTCATTGATTTAAACAAAAAAAGAAAATACCTTTTGACTGTCATTATTTTTCTTATATTTTTTTAAAATTTCTCCCGTAGATAAACTGGGTAACATTTTTTGAGCAGTTTTCAAAAATAACTTAGCTAAATCAGAAAAGAATTTCTTTACATGCAACATAAATTCGAATAGGTTAAGTTGAAAAAAGTCTTAAACAGTCCTTTTTGCGAAGTCAAGAATTATAAGGACTGAAATGCTCCCACATTGCTTATAGATTTAATTATTTTAGTGCTAAAACTTAGACAAAAATAAGTCCCTCGATCTCTTGATTCGTATTCGACAACAATTTTAAGTTATTGATTCTAAGTTTTGAGATTCTGTCCTTCCTTGTGGCGACTTTTTATTTAAATCCGCCCCTCCTCCTCCGATGGACCATACGTCAAATTGTTTCAGCTTTATTATTTAAACACAAATGAGTTCGAATACAGTGATTAATACATCTTCGAGAAGATATATTGTCGCGTAGATGAAGTCAATGAATAGAGCACTTGTTAGTCTCAACTCGAGATGGTTTATTCTGACCAGGAATGAACGTTACATCCACTTATATACAATTTAGCAAAGTTCTAGAACATTCCAGACTCGGAAAGATGCAGAAATTAATATAACATTCGAGAACACAGTAGAAAGGAAATTATAATAAAACAAAGTCAATTCACCCTGGCTGGGGTTCGAACTCATGTTGTCCCGATTGCAGGCGAGAACTCTACCACTGAGCCACCGTTATCCATGATTGGGAAGTAGAAGTTCGCTACATTTCCCCCCTTCTTAGAAGGAATCAGCGTCCCGCTGTAATTTCGACTGACTTCGGGTAACAGGTCTCCTTGGACGATTAGGTGCTTTCGTGTCATCTAGTTGTCTGTTTGGATCATACTAGGGTTTCATCCTCAGCACATGCACTACGTCTTTTCGACTTCGTCGCCGGCTGTTTTCCTCCAAACTTTGTACTTCGTATGTCACGTCAGATAAACGTCCAGTTATTCTGTAAGGACCAAAATAGCGTCTCAGGAGTTTTTCGGAAAGTCCGACTTTTCGTACTGGAGTAAACACCCAAATTAAGTCACCGATATTGTAAGTGACTGGTCGATGCCCCTTATCGTACCGCCGCTTATCTGCCGCTTGAGATCTCAGAATGTGTAGTTTCGCTAGCTGTCGAGCTTCCTCAGCCCTGGTGATCAGTTGTTGGACGTAATTATCGTCATAACTCCCTGTGTCGTGGGGAAGAATTACGTCGAGAGGGGTTTCGATATCTCGCCCATGTACAAGAAAGAAAGGGCTAAATCCTGTGGTGTCTTGTTTCGCTGAATTGTTGGCGAAAGTCACAAAAGGGAGGATGCTATCCCAGTTGCGTTGCTCGACGTCCACGTACATAGACAGCATATCTGCTAACGTTTTGTTGAATCTCTCGGTTAAGCCGTTGGTTTGTGGATGATACGCAGTGGTGAGAAGATGAGACACCTGGCACAGTTGGTTGATGGTTTTCACTAGGTTAGATAAGAACGAACGTCCTCGATCACTTATCATTTCTTTCGGTGCCCCATGCTTTAGTATAATTTCTTCTACCAAAAACTGGGCGATTTCAGTGGCTTCAGCAGTTGGCAGAGCTTTGGTAACTGTGAATCGCGTCAAGTAGTCTGTACAAACGACAATAGGGAAATGTAGCGAACTTCTACTTCCCAATCATGGATAACGGTGGCGATTCTTTGGAAGTCTTTCAACCACTTATTGGCATCCTGTTGACCGTCCCCAGAGAAAATACAAGGATTTCTCGGGAGCTGGTACGTCAGAATCGGCACTGGCGCACCACTAACAGGACTGGGACTGGCATCAGCAGTATTGTTCACTTCGGAGCTCTTTTCATCAGGCATTTTTCTTGAGCCCCTTTTTGTATCTGGTAACAGACCAAACTCTGGGACAAGTCCTTGAAGTCGCCGACTTGTGCGTTTTTCTTCCGTGGTAGCAATTGTACCCGGTGCCTCCACCAAACTGTCGCGTAGATGAAGTCAATGAATAGAGCACTTGTTAGTCTCAACTCGAGATGGTTTATTCTGACCAGGAATGAACGTTACATCCACTTATATACAATTTAGCAAAGTTCTAGAACATTCCAGACTCGGAAAGATGCAGAAATTAATAGAACATTCGAGAACACAGTAGAAAGGAAATTATAATAAAACAAAGTCAATTCACCCTGGCTGGGGTTCGAACTCATGTTGTCCCGATGGCAGGCGAGAACTCTACCACTGAGCCACCGTTATCCATGATTGGGAAGTAGAAGTTCGCTACAATATTTTTAATTGAAAGGTTTGTTGAGCCAGAAAATTTCCTTTAATGATATTAACTGTTGGGAGGCGGAAGATACAGACGCACTAATATTTCAGCAGATTCATAATCGTGCATCACTTTTGAAATTAATTATTCAAATTTTTTTACTATTTGCTTTCTTTTCAAAATGTTTTTTAAATTATTATATACTTCTGAATACCAGACTTTGCGTCAGATTTTTATTAAGACTACCTTTTGAAAATTTTCACAGGTATGTAGGATAAGAAAAAAAAGTGTTTCTCTATATGTGAATTACGCGAAGTAAAACAGTTTATGGTTTAATTGATAATTTGCCTTGACTTTTCATAACTAAAAAAGGTGGAAAAACTCTTTCGCTGAAATATGATTTTAAAAAATAACAATAATAAGTTCATTGAACACAAAATTACTACATAAAAGCAAAAATGTGAACCATGAGTGAGTATTTTATAAAATTCAAGTTGTTTAGTGGTTACGAAGAAAACGTGACTCTAAATTATTATTGGGAAGTATTACACACTGCAAATAACTAGCGGTTTTAACAAAATAAAATATTAGCCCTTTTGTACTCATTTTGCGTAAAAGTTATTAAATAAAGTCCTATTGTCTTTTTTTCTAAATGCATCTTTTCAGAATAGATGTCGTCATTAAATTCAATTATTTCCTGGCACTAAAATGCCAAAGCAAAGCAAAAATACATCATGTAGAATGTGTTATTTCATTATTTTTAAATGTGAAAGTCTCTTTTTTGTGTCTTTTTACCTAGACAGCGATATAATCATCCACAAATTAATTCGTAAGAAATACTTTGAAATATATAATAAAACATATAAAAAATTAAATAAATAAAAAGCATGAGAAGCAAGATATAAACAAGAAATAAACTGTCTTCACAATAATGATAAGAATAAGAAAAAAATAAATAAACAGTCCATAAAAGGCGCTCGATTATGTAATCTGACATTATTTTCTTTGCGGCTGAAGCTAAAAACAAAATAAAAATTAAATGAACATAGAACGACTGAAAAGCTTTTACATCGAAGCAATTTGCTGCATTTTAATCCCAATACTCGGCTGCGAAAAGTAAAAGTTCAGTTTTATTTCCCCCATAATTGATTATTTTTATCTTAGTTGAATTTTCATATCTGCGAAAAATATTTTTTTTTTTTTTTTCATTTTGCAAAAAGGATTGGATCACTCGATTTTGTTTTCATTTATTCTAAAGAATTATTCTTAGCTGTGATGTTTAAGGCATTACAACTTTTCAATGTGCAATATTGAGTTGTGATGTTTAAAGCATTACAACTTTTCAGTGTGAAATATTGAACCAGATACTTTGTATAGAACAATAACATCTCGGATTGTTATTCGGAACAACATGAATAATAAAACTAGATTTAAAAAAAAAAAAAAAAACTTGAAATATAGGTAAATACATCAACTTAAAACATTATAAATCGCAGTCAATAGCTTACTGATCTCAACAAAAATAAAACTATGAATTTTAATATTACATATAAGTAGACTTTTCGTAATGTGTAGTACTGAGTGCGGCATAAAAGAGTACTGGGGGTGGCAGCGATGACTTGACGGACATTTAAAAAATTGGAAACATATTGTGGTTCTCAGAAATATTGCCAGAAACTAAAACCTTTACTCTGATAAATATAACGATAAGGTAACTTGTCAAGAGGCTGGGAATACAAATTTCCAAAACTACAATATTGTAAGTAGTTACGTGTCATATTCAAATTCAAACTTCAAAAGCATAATGTCAGTGCGTTCTGAAATTACTTTTGACTACTATTTTTAAAAGCAGATAAAGGTCATTCCAGCGAAAATGGTACAAATCACGTCCGAGAATTTAGGATTTTTTAATATCAATTTTAATAACTACCACCCATTAAGTAAATTTTTTACTGCTTCTGCATCTAATTTTGTGCCATCAAGTATCAATTGATTAGGTGTAATAAATTTAGAAAGAACACAAAAAAAAAAAAAAAAATATCATTGTCAGAAGAAGGAGAAAATGGAATGTCACAGCTTCAAATTGTTAGAGTTTTAAATGTGATTTAAAATTAAGCTGAAATGTAACAACAAAATAAATGACACTGTATTGCACAAAAGATGCTGCTGACACTATTTCTGCAGATTATTACGCAAATGAAAAAGAATTTCCCCAAAAAACACTATTATTTATCCATGTCCCTAGATTTTTTATGTTTCAAATTGTCCACTCTGTTACAAGCTTTTTGGAAATAATATAAACAATTGCATTCAATCTGATATATTTTGTTAAAAATACAGGTAGTATAAATACCGTGATTAGCTCATTACATTGAATTATGTAGTCAACAACCAGGGTGAGCCTCATTATTTTCTTATGATAGTTAATTTGAACTGTTGGATGTTCACTCTGTTATAGTCGATTTCATGATGAAAAAAAAAGATTTTTTTCTTGAAATTGCAGACAGACTTACAGTTTCAGGCTGTTTATTCCACTTTATGCTTGTTCTGTGAGTCTAACTTCTCTGTGTGATTATACTGATATTTTTAAAGGCTTATTTGTCCACTCTGTTACATGTCCACTCTGTTAACCAAAGTGATCAAAATATTTAAAATCCTTTCATGAATGAGTCAGATACTAGTTATTTACACTTCATTATACACAAATAAATGGAAACTCAATTCAAAAAAATATGATTAGTTGGTGGAAATTATTTAAATTGATAATCTTAAGTAAAGAGTTTCAGACATGATTTATACCATTTTCGCTGGAATGACCCATAGCTATGCAATCATGAATACGAAACTGACTGAAATACAGACGTCAATGTGTTTAAAATATTTAGTGCGTCTGAAACAAATTAGTTTAGTTTCATAACTGCCCAAACTCAAAACTGTTCAAATGCGTACTTGACTAAAACTGGAATGCAGATAATTTATTCGCCATATGTTAGGGGCTATGGGTCAAAATTATGATTCGTTTCACTAATTAGGTTGAAACAATTTACAGTCAAACAATCGTTAAAAGATATTCAAGTTTCAATATTTATTCACTAAGTAGTTATATATTATCTTTGGGATTATATTGGTTGTAACTTCGAAGTGAAATTTAAGTGAGTTATGCAGCGAAGTAAAGTGTTTACTGCTGCCGTAACATCTGCACTTTATGAGTAACAGAGCTGTTGCCAGATAATGCTGCTCGCATAAAGGGTACTAAACGACTTGGACTCTGGTTGTTAGCCATCATTAAATTCTTAGATAATATTTTAGCACGAAAATAAAG